>BHFT01062315.1:0-44404 GCA_004320025.1 Laticauda laticaudata | reverse complement strand
ATGAAATCACAGTAGACGGATGCTGGACGGATAGAGAGTATGAATCACGGACACAGTGAGTACACAACAGATGCATCACGTTTTCCAACAGATGGCAAGCGTTTCTCTCCGTTTTACATCCTCTTTGCATCCGTTGGTGCAGTGTGACATAGGCTTAAACTGTTCTAAACTTGATTGCAGAAAGTACAACTTCAGCAACATTGTGGTCAATGCCTGGAATGCACTATCTGACTCTGTATTACATCCTCTAACCTCACTCCTTAACTATCCACTATTGACTTCACCCCATTCCTAAGAGGTCTGTCCTATTGTCCCCATTTATTCATACCTATTTCCTGTAATCTTACTCATGTTTATATTTATACCAATTATCTTGCAAGAGTTTGACAAATCAAATAAATAAAAAATAAAATGAAATAAAGCTGTAGGGAGAAAGAAGAAGGGAAGGGAAAAGTTTAGCAAGATCCTGACTGAGCCCACTTTTTCCTTTCTACTGCTTATTTATTCCTGTATAACACTTGGAGCCCTAGTAGATTGAAATAGTATTTAATCATATTAGTAAAAAAGCAAGCAAATCATTAGTTAGCTTGTGCCAAGACTACAACATTGCGATCACATACCACCCTGTATTCTAGATGAAACTGTATTCTAAATGGACTACATAGATGTCATGAGTGGCATACAATTTTAAATAAATAAATATCCATTCTATTCATAGACATATTAGATCTCCCTTAATCAGTTTGCAACAGAGTAGAAATTAGCACAATTAGTAGCAAAGTTTCCCTCTGTTATTAATTCATATGTAAGGCAGCCCATATGTGGTTGCTAAGAATGAACACCAAACTTGTTGGAATATAATCAAAAATCATACCTATGGGCTACCTATTTAGTCACCAACTCCTAGAGTTATCAGATCAAAATGCATATAAGTACTATTGAACTAATAATATCTAAATGATCATCTGGATTTTGGCAACCAAGTTTGTAACCACACCAAGATAATGGTTTGAAATTCTAAGAAAACAAATAGAATTGAAAATTATAGGGGATGGGTTGTTAACTATAGTACAACCAATTATTTAATTATTTCAATTGAGAAAAAAATAAGGTTTTTAGATTCTGAAACCTACATGGCCTTTGATTCCACTTGCTGAAGTGGTGGTGCCCCAAGTGTCCTTAGAAGATTCAACAGTTTGGCAAGCCTCTCAGCCCTCAAGGAAAGGTATGTGTGGAGTCCTGTTGGTTGAGGAAGTGTATTTGACCAGATGTATGGGATTTTCTTTCTACTAGCTTATTTTTATTTTTCTTATTTTTAATATAAGCCACCCAGGGTTGCTTTGGAGTCAGTCTAAATTTGATGACTAAAAATAAATAACTTAATATGATCACAGAGATAATATGTACACATAAATTGTGAGATATTACATTCAGTCTGTCAGTTAATCCTGCTTGTTATGTTGAATGTGTTATGGCTATGATCTGAAGGGAAGAATATATCAGTTTGCTAATAGTAGCAATAAGAAGTTGAAATACTTGATGTTCACCAAGTTTATGGGAAAATATTTAGTTTGATTTTGGTGGGTTGGACCAATAGTACAAAGGACTTTCAAAAAATTAGTAGACTTGTGCTTTATCTAATGAGTAAGTGTATTAACATATCCTGTTGAATAAGGAAAATTTACTCACATAGTTTACTCATGCTGCAGAAGTAGGAATAGTATGCTTGAACATTCCAAATATCTTAGAATGCTTAAAGAAGAAGATATAAATATAATCAAAGTCTAGATATTCTAGCAGATGATATTCTGCCTATTACTTTTTAAAAATATGAATGAGATTACTATAATTCTTGTATGAACTAGATTGTGTTTATAATTGGATATTTCTACCTAAAATCAAAAATACAAACACTCAAAATGATTTCAAGAGAAAGTAAATGCTATCTCTCAGCTATTCAATTTTCTTTGACAGTTTTTCTTTTAATTTCTGCAGAATACTGTGTTTAATGTGCCCTTTCTAACTTCCATCATTTGTAGAATGTTGAAGATAGAATGTTGAAGATGATTCTTACTATATACCTCCTATCACCATACTCCCAAGATTGCTTCATTTTAATGTTTTGATCTTGTTCGATACAAGTGATGGATCCATTAAACCAATAATAATTTGTTGCTATGACTGATGATAAGCTAATTTGTGATTGTTGGTTTTGACAGCAAGACAAATTTTGCATGAATTTACCCATTTATGATATATTTAGTGAACTATGCACTAACTAACAATTAATGTGATGTATGAATGAAGGAACTATTCTCACCTGATCTACCATCATGTTTAGAATTAGTCTTTTCCCAACTATCCAATACCAAAATCAACTTCAGATTTCATGAGTTCCCAGATATATTAGCCATCTGGTTAACAATTCTATACGTAATTATTGTTTGGAAATAATTGATCACCAGGATAGGATAAGATAATATAGGATAATACTATGCTAACCAGTAGAGCATAAGACTGCAAATGTTGGGTAGTCTGTATGTGGTGTCCTAGATGCCCTCCTCACATAACTAAGCCCCAAATTTAAGGTTGTTCTTTGCTCTGTTTTTAATACTGGGAAAATTAGGGAGCAAGTGTTCAGTGAGTGTTCTGTGCACTCTTAATTTATTCCCTTAAAATGTCTAAACCATGTTCTAAAAATAATGCTGACTACTCCTGATTTTGTAGTGTGGCCCACCACACAGAGCCTAGTATGGCTTTGAGCCACTGAAAGTTGTGCAGCTTTGAGAATTGTTCCAATAAGCTAGATGTATTTTGCCTTATTTTCTCTTCCACAATTGTGTGTTTAAATGTGTGAAAAGATATTTGCCAGCCTTGAATTAAATGCAGTGCTACAGTGATCCATTCTTTTGCAAATCAATTTGTCCCAAATTATGGGTGGTGCTCACATTTTGAAATGAGTTCTTATCTTGACAAAAGGTATAAGTTAATGAAGATAAAATTGAGACCAGGACATAAACTGCTTTGCTCATGCTGAGAAGGAAAGTTTTATTTGTTTATTATATATTTATTTGATTTGTCAATTGCTTACAAGATAATAGGTATAAGCATGAGTAAAAATACAGGAAATAGGTACGAATAAATGGGAACAATAGGATAGGGACGGTAGGCACGATTGTGGACTTATGCACACCACTTAGTTTACTTAGTTGCAAGTTAAATTCAAGAGAACCTATTCTGTGAGAGAATTGTAGAAAGTGAATTGAATCATTCTGATGGCAAAAGAAACATGGTTTGAGAAAGGAGCAATTGAGTTACCCAAAGACTGCAGTGATACAAAGGCATACAAGTGTCAAATTAAACTTTGGATGGGTTTTAACATTAGAAGCCTTTGTATTTTAGTAAAGGAAAAAAGTATTAAAAGTACTCAAAGGACACATTGAATCACAAGTTTTTAAGATTGCAAAAGATGATTAGCCAAAATCTGAGAAAGTCAATGACAGTCAATATAAAGTACATTAAAAATAGGAGGGAAGGTGCATCCTTTAAGATGTTATTGAAAAATAGCTATGAACAGTTTTGTTAGCATGGGAAGTAATAAGAGATACTGACAATTGTAATTTGACAGTATCTGAAAAATCATGGTTCCCAAGGCCTTAAACTATCATGTTACCATTGGCTTCTTTAGTTTAATATTATTTATATACAGAGTGGAAATATTGTGTTGCTTCTGACATATTGGTCATTAATAATTTTAATTGTTTTAACAAAAAATATCATATGTTTTAACATATAAAATATCATTGTTTTAACATATAAAATATCATATATGTTATAAATGAGGAATCTGAGACCAAAAGGAAAAGAATTACAAACTTCTTTTAAACACTGTTTGCTGAACTAGACTGTCCTGTCTCATTTACAATCTAATTCATATCACAAATGCTTTTCTTAAGTCAGCATGTGGGTAGTCATCTACATGCTGTCAGTCTGTGTGCTGAGCTCAGCAACGACTAACCAACCTGCCATACATTCAGAAGTGTTTGTAACATTTTTATATATTGATTATACCAATATGCATATTAAACTGGCATTGCAGATGACAGTTATGCAAGCACTGTCCCAAAAGTGCTTTTCAAAAGGCAACTGGACTTTCTTGGGGTTTTTTTCCCTTGAAAACATTTTGCTTTTCACCCAAAAAGTTTCAATTCGGCCTGAATGGTGGAAACCATTCTTTGAAAAACACCTTTGAGGCAACCATGCCCTGGATGATAGTGAATATCTATAGACTGTTATGCAAGAATCAATCAAAAGTTCTATCCTCACAAGCAGAAAGCTAGAGAGGATACAGTTTGCTTCCTGAACAGCTAATATAGTAGAAACCCTAAAGTGACATCAGACATCAGTTTGCTCGATCAGTGTAATTTATTTATATTTTACAATGTCATCTGAAAAGAGTTAAGCAAGAAGCCAATAAAAATATTACAGGAAAAAATTGAATTTGAAGTAAAAACAATATATATAACATAAATAACAATTTAAAATATTAGTGTATAATAAAAACAATGAAAAGATTCTAAAATCCAAGGCAAAGTTTCTAAAAGCAGAAAAGATGAGCTTCACAATTTTCACAAGAAACATTTCTCTTCATCATCAAGCAGAAGTCATCTTTAAAAGTCCTTACACTGTGGACAAATTATAAAAAAGAAATGGTCACTCTACTAGTAAGATATTAAATTATTCAGATGTTTCAGGGTTAAAATATTATATTGAGCCCAAGAAATGATTGGCATATCATTTAAAACAGCAAAATATTATCATAATATAGTGCACTAATCTGAAGTTTGGCTGCCACTTTTTGAACCCAATTCCAATTTCAGATGCTTTTTAAGAGTAACCCCATGTACACTGCAGAATTATTGTGTGCAGAATTAATGTGAAACATTTATATTAGTGTCTATGATTTATCTGACAGTCTATTATTCACATTGCTTTTAGTATGTGTTCAAGATCAGTTAATTCAAGAGTTAATTCATGCAATCTTTCATGAGGTCAAAATGTGATGATAAGGTTATTTTTTTCCAACCTATTTTCTGAAAGTAGTGAATAAATCTAGAAGGACTGGATTCTAAATATTGTGATAAAACTATGTATAAAGATCGCACTAAAGAAGGCATTGAATAATTGCTATGTAAACATCAAGTTAGATGTAAAAAAGAATGAGTGAGTTTAAAAAGAACTTAAAATTACCCCATCTTAATATTCTATGAAAGAGGGTAAGAGACATTCCAAATAGCAATATTTTTATAAAGCACAATTCCAATAGTCCTTGGAAAATATGTATCCTGATCTGGCCTACCTTAAATTAAGTACTTTTGTGACAATGTTCAATCTCAAAATTAATATTAGTTTGATGCATGGCTATGGTAAAGACCCTTTGCATATATGTTGATTATTTTGGTTCAATAAGAAAGCTGGATTGGTGTACTCTAATAGTACATCATGATAGAAACTGACAGACTATGAGTTCTAATCTGACCTCAGACAGAAAACTAACTTGGTGACCTTGAACCTGTCATTCATTCTCAGCTCTTGAAAAGAAGCAAAGACAAACCCATTTCTGAAGAATCTTGGCAAGAAAACTGTCAGCCAGGCATTTTCCAGGAGTCAAAATTGACTTGAATAAGTAAGTAAGTAAGTAAGTAAGTAAGTAAGTAAGTAAGTAAGTAAGTAAATAAGTAAGTAAGTAAGTAAGTAAGTAAATCTGCCCCACTAGTGGATATTATTCATGATAATATTCTTTTCATTCTCTTAGAAATTGTATTTTAAATTGTGTATTGGAATTAAATGAAAATATTTACCTGTATTATTTTGAAAATCATATGTTGATAGTAATAATAATCAAATTAAAACAGTTCCATTTTTGAAGTTTACACAAATCTGTGTGGTAAGAAAGCAAGCAAATATCATTCAAGTGACAGATTTAGTACAGTGGTTAGTTTGAACAGTCAACTGCTTAAACATAGGAATTATATGATTAATATAAAAAGAACACCCCAAAATTCAGAGATAAACAGCTAAGTGCAGATGTTAGTATTGCTTTACAGTATCTCTTATTCTAAAGGTGCTTAAAGACTTTGCTGAAGTGCTCATGTACAACAAACTCAGCAACTCCTGAACTTAATTTTTTTCCCGCGTCATACCACTGCCCTTTGCAGCATGATACTGAGAAAAGAATGTGTTGTTTAAGATATATTTAAAGATTTGTTAAATAAGAATATACTTTCATTGTTTGGCAAAAGTTACTGGAATTTCCTAATCTTATTTTATAATTTATATTGTATTGATTATTAATGTGACATTTGTATAGTACTGGTGATTGGATTATAAGAATCACCTCATTTTAAAAATGATCTAATACACTCATTTGTATAAAATTAACTATTGAAATAATTTTTAACACAAGAAATTTAATCTTGTTTTATTGTGAACACTTGTATATTCATTTTGTGTTTTATTTTTCTCCTTTTTCTTTTTCCCCCTCTTTTAAATATAAATAATAAATAAATATATAATAATATATGATAAATTAATTTTTTAAAAAGTTCATAAATACTTGTTTGCATAAAAGAAAGAAGTTGTAGGTATTACTTGTACAAGTTATGAATGTGTAAGCACTGCATAGCCCTGATAATTAAGGTTATGTATTTTGGGTCTTTGAAATACTTACCCTTTTTGTTATATTTAGAGAACTTTCTAAATTAGGTAAGCTTAGATTTTTGACATGCAACCTAAACCTGGTTTCAAAATAAATATTAACATGTTTAATAGGACTTACTTATTTTCAAGGAAGTGTGCATAGAACTTCACTCTTACTAGCCAACGATATGAAAGATAATTAAAAAGAATGAATTTATAAACAAAAATATTAAAATGAAATTAATATCTTTTGGATTAGCTGTTGAGCTATATTCCTCTCCCATGGCCAAGCATAGCTTTCTTTGTACTGTGATCTAATATATGAGCGATGGAACAGAGAGTTCCCAAATAACCTTTTTTTAAACTTAGAGTTTCATAACACGGTTGAAACTTTGCTCTTCTTGCCTTTCTGTTTTAAATAAGTCTGGACAAATGCCTATAACATCACTGGCAATATCCAGTAGATCTTTGATGATCATCATGTACCATAAAGTGCTATCAATTGTATGTGTAATGATGTTTTTTTCAGATTCTAAATATCATACTTTAAATACCAGGAAAGCAAAACAGCACAAACCGAGGGAAAGATTAAAAGGCGTTTACAAATGATCATTTAAGGCATTAAAAAGAAATTATGCTCTTTATTTTTCTTAATGAAAATATAAAGTAGATTATGCACTCTTACTTGTTTCTGGAACAGTTAGATGTTAAAGCAGTGGTAATTCCTATCTACACTGGGAATGAATTAATAGGTGTTTGCCATTGTTATAAGTATTTGATTCTATTGACTGTAAAAGTTTGGTCTTTTCATAAGGTAAATCAGTCAGCTGCTTATAGCATCATATATGCTGTAGTTTGATCTTATGTAATTTTATGGTTCTTAAATCAATAGAAAGATTTCTGAGATTTCAGCTGAAGAATTCAACATGAAAGATTTTTTTATTTCTCATTATCTATATGTATTAATTAATGTCCAGACATGCTTGGTTATCCAGATAAAGTAAAGATATTTGGGAAGATAGAATTTGGAAAATAGGTGCTTTCGATTTGACATTTCACCTATACGACAAGGTGGCACCGATGGTCAGGTGAGCCTTAAGCTAACTGGAGCTGCACCTATTCTTGGGATAGTCAATAATGCACCTTATGAACATTATATTGTTGTTATATGTAAAAGTAATATCTGAAGAATTTTCTTTGTCACTTGGTCCAGAATGTGACTGCATAGATGGTTGTGATACAAAACTAAATAGTTATAATCCAATTCTATAAGCAATTCATAGTGATGAGGACTATTTTTGCAAGTCTACATATCTCAGTAGAAGAGCACCTTACAGTACTTTTTTCCCTGCCTCTTTATTAAGATCAGAAGAACCCTTCTTAGCATTCCAGATAGTGTGTAACCAAAGAAAGGGCCTTGACTTCCTGTTGACCTCATTTTAAGATATATTTGTTTCCTTCCCATTTTTGCTGCTTTAAACTTCTTTAATATTTTGTTCAGGAATGAATTCTTATTGGCCTTAATGATGCCATGCTTTTGCAGCCCACTAAGCAACATTGAATCATTGGAACAATCCATAAAATGATTCTTTGCACACAAATGTTTAACATTTTCCTTCATTAAATTTTCTAGCCCCCCACATGATGTTTGCACTTTTTTTTTTGCTTCATTTGGTTTGGCATTTAAACAAACAAACATCTATGTTATGCGTCTCCTGTGCAAATTACTTTTATGATGTTTGATTTATTTATTGCAAAGAAAGGTTATATTGCCTGGCAAAATAAATCTTGAATAATGAAGAAAGAAAAGAAGTTTTGAAAAATTGAGTAATTTAGGAAGGAAGCTCACAATAAATAATTGATTTTTAATGACAAGAGATTATTGTAAATATAAATATGATTTGGTCTAAAGAAAAGGAAAATATTTTTCTGCCTGAATTTACAGCAAACCTAAGGGAATTCATGGTTAAAATAGAAAAGCAGTTGGTAATATTCTATTTTTCATCAAAAATACTCTCAGATCAACATCAGAAAGTCTATAAACTCTCATCAGTCGTGTAACTGGGGGAAGGATGTAACTTAAACACATAATTGAAGATATGGCTGAAGCTGTAGTTAAAATACTTCAATTTAGAAAGTATTTTGAATGCACGGCAAAGTAAAAGAAGTGTATCAATGAATGGAATGAAAGGATAAATATAACAGCACTGTTTTTTGTCCTCTTTATAATAAACCTTTCTGTCTGAAGTTCCTAATCTTACATATACCTACTTAATATCAATAGTGCCCTCTGCAGGAGATTTACAGACCTAATCTTATTTATTTTCTGGTAGGATTTACTTACAGGTAGATATGCTGAGGAAAGAGTCATTATTCTTTTAATTTATTTATTGTAATCAATTTGCCAAATATAATGCTTATCTTTTGAGACCCAGAAGTAAAACAGAGAGGGGGCAATCTACACAATAATCCAGATACATGCTCCATTTATTTTCACTGAACGAAAGCTATAAGACCTCTGAATAACCCCCAACATGACATCAAGCCAATAGAAAACTATAGTGATGCACAGAACATAAATCACATTTTTAATGGTAAAGTTTAGCATGTTTATTAAGTTAATTCCTCTTCCTGCTCACCTGCATTTATTTTCCTCACATTTAATTCGTAAGTCTTAACTAAGAGCTCATACAAAGCTATGAACGTATTTAAATAATTCCATATTCACAAAGGACTGGCATCTAGCAAAAACCAATATTGCCATTCATTGTTTCTACAATCCTATCATTACCAAAGTGGATACAACTCAGGGCATCTCTTTTCTTGGTGCAGAATTTTTGCTTCTGTGCAATGATTACTGTACGATTCTGTACATGGTTACTGGAAAGAAATTTTGTAGGAAAATATATATTTGCTATTACTAATATATGTATGAATATGAAGTATTTATATAGTGTAAATTATAGTAATTATTAGCCCAGAATGCAGTATAGCGCATTTCATCAATATTGAAAGATTACAATACAATACAGCAAGATTGTAATTTGCTGGTCTATATGATGAATTGAAAGAGCCAGTTTGGTGTAGGCATCAGGTGAGAAACCAGAAAACCATGAATTCTAATCTGCCTTAGACACAGAACCAACTTGGGGACCTTGAACAGGTCACTTTCTCTTACCCTTAGAAAGCACGTAATGGCAAACCACTTCTTTCTTGCCAATAAAACTGCAGGAACTTGTCCAGGCAGTCTTCAAGACATGATTGGACATGATTGAATGGAAGAAAAAAATGGGTAGTTACTCACTGTAGATGGACAGTTGCTAAAGCCCAACAAATTTGTATTGCATATGGTCCAATGCCCCCTCCCTCCTTCTCTCCTTTCCTCTTTCCCTCCCTCCCTCTCTTCCTTCCTCTCTCCCTCCCTCTCTCCACAAACTGATCAGTCTTTCTAACGGAAGATGGCTGACTTCATTTTACTTTTGGGCAGAAACATGAGGATATAATTAGGAAGCATGAAGATGTAAATGAGTGGGCTGAGATTCTTATTATTGTTTCTACAGGTTTGTAGGGAGTCTGCCTTTGTTTCTTTAAAGTATGCCAATGCTATTTTAGGACTTATACAGGAATTCTAATTGTTTCTTGCATCAAAAGACTGAAAAACCACACTACCAATTTTCAGCAATTATGGTCTGAGGAAGTCCCAGGGGCCATAGAAGAGAGTCTGAAGCTTAGGTCTGCTGTTGCTCACCTCTGAAATAGATGAGAATGTACTCAAATGCATTTTTCTATCAGGCACAGGATCTTTGCCAAAACAATATATACTTTGAAGTTTATTTTTCCACATTCTCCTTTTTTTCTGTTATCCTTTTTTCAAGCATTATCCTCAGACATTGAACTCAGCATTATGAATTATCTTTTTTTTTTCTGGTGTATGTACATCAAGGAAGAAAGGAAGGGAAAAACTGCTTTCTATATCAATGGAAATGGACTCTAATCTTGTATACAATATTTTTACTGACATTGAGTTATAAATATTACATTATTGTAGGCATAATTTTTCCTACAATGTTTGGGTTTTATTTGTGTTAAAGTTGATGAAATAACTCAGAGATTCACTTAACAATGTTAGCACAATTGATGTTAGTGTTATTAGCATCTTAGCAAAGGCATAATTAGCCTGCCTTTTCTTGAAGATAAGATAAGGTAAGATAATTTACCCCATTTTATTTCTGTATTTATTTTAAGTCCCAAAGCAGAATTGCCTAGTTGTCTTTGACTGCTAATGTGATTGCAGCCAAAGCATTTTGTCTTTTCCAGACACATACTTAATATTTATTCTCTTGTTCTAAATATCAGTTAAAAGGGTTACCTTTTGGTGTGTGTATGTATGTGTGTGCTTGCATATTATCTTAATCCTTTTAATGTTTTTCTCTTTTTCCTGTTGTTTAATTTATTTATATTGTAAAAAGTGCCAACCCAACGTTTCTTAATCTGAAGATCTAGAATCAGATGCTTATGTGATACTAATCTGTATGAATGAGCTGCTATTGGCAATATAACCCTTTTTGTTTTTTGGTTTGTTTGTTTGTTTGTATTCTGATCAGAGGTAATATTCAGCAGGTTCTGACCAGTTCTGGAGAACGGGTAACAGAAATTTTGAGTAGTTCAGAGAACCGGCAAATACCACCTCTGACTGGTCCTATCCCCATCTATTCTATGCGTCCCAAGTCCCAGCTGATTGCTGGGTCTTTTTGGGCTGCCCTGCACTGGAGAACAGAGCTGGAAAGCAGGTTAGTGGGGTGGAATGGAAATGGGATTTTGCAGTAAGCTTCCCCCAGGAGTGGGAGGGAATGAGGATTTTGCAGTATCCTTCACCTACCATGCCTACCAAGCCACCCCCACCAAGCCATAAAATGTCCACCAAGCCACGCCCACAGAACTGTTACTAAATTTTTTTGAATCCCACCACTGACCCTGATACCTTCACTCCTTTTCCAACATTCTACTATTGTAGATTGTGAGTCCTGGATTTTAATTTAATTTTAAATTTTAATTTTCCAATTCCTTACATGGCTCAGTTACACATACGATAGCTTATGCTACTTGTTATTGTTTAGTAATGACAAATTGTGCATCTATGTGCATCATCACAATTTTTTCAGATATTTTTTATTAGCATTATCATGGATCAATGTTTCTCAACCTTGACAACTTTAAGACATTTGGACTTCAACTCCCTGAATTCCCCAGCCAGCATATGAGCTTTCTTGAATTTAAATGAAATCTCATAAAATCTTATTTAATTTGATCTGACTAAATTAAATTAGTAGAAAAGATACTGTAATAAAACTGAGATGCCTGGAATTAGGAATGCAGCAACATTCCAAAGTGCACATGGAGGAAAACTATTTTATTTTAATATTATTTAAAGAATAGAAAGAGGAATAAATTAAAGCCAACAAACTAAAGTATTGTCATTTATTTCATTTTAATTTTACTAATGTTTTTCTTTATGGTATATTTCCAAGGAACAAAAAGTAATGTTTATATACTACTATTATAAATATTATAATTAACATATATCACTGAAAAGTACACTGACAAGCTTTCTTCACAAATCATGGAATTGGTTGTATTAAACCCATTTTACTAGAATGCATTTTTAAATGTATTACTGGATCTAATTTCTAATTCCTATACGGAAGAATATGTAAGATTTGGATAAAATTTCCTTTAATGCAGCTCTGGGTTTCTAATCAAACTCATTGAAGGAGATCTCTATTAAGACATGAATTCAAATGTTATTTTCTTTAATTATTTCCCAGGGTCTGGTATTCAGAGGTATGTGGCCCCTAATCTTGGTAGTACCATGGCAGCCACCCTTGATAATTTGTGCCCATTGATTGACTTTAATACCCTTTAAAAACTTCACAGTTGTAGCTATTACTTTTTCGAGTGACATCTAACCCATGATTTTAGTAAAAGCCACATGAAGGAACTTATCTTCGTCAGCTCTAAAATCAACCAAAATAGTAACTAAACCCCTGAGATCAGAAGGTGTACAGCACTTGGAAGAATTGCAATGTGTGCCATGATAATATCTGGAAGCCTTACAATCAAATCCAGATTAGTTACCGCAACAATTTTTCCAACTGCTATTTATTCACTTGGACTCTGAAAAAGGCAGATAGGAGAAGGATGGGCATCTTTGAACTGTGGTGCTGGAGATTGACAATTGCACATCCCTTGGACTGCAAAAATAATAAACAAAGAAGCTGTAGACTGAACCTTACCTTATCACTTGAAGTCAAGATCGTCAAACAGAAGCTGTCACTCGTTGGTCATGTTCATGAGAGATGACTCACTCGAAAAGTCAATCATGCTGAGATTGACAGTATCTTGACAGATTGACAGTAGAAAAAGGAAAAGGGATTGCCCTAGTACCATCTGGCTGATCATATGAAGGACGACAGCAGAATGTCCATAGCGGATCTGAAGGAGGCAGTGCAAGACAGAGGGGCATGTAGAGTGCTGGTCCATAGGGTGGCCGAGGATTAGACATGACTGAATGGCTCACAACGATGACATGTGAGATATTTCTTATTCCAGTGATCATTCTCTCAATATCCATCTTATCTTGATCATTCCATCATCATGAAAGAGGCAGAAAAACATTTGAGAATGTTATTATATCATTGCATTTATTCAGCTCAAATCTGCACTTCATATAATAACAAGTACCATGTTTCTCACAAAATAAGGCCGGGCCTTATTATTTTTGACCTCCCACCCAAAAATGGCTAGGCCGTCTTTTCAGGAGTGACTTAATTTCCTCCCCTGCTTAGAGCAGCTCATATGCACGTACCTCTCCACGAGGCCATTTTTATCGGCTGACTAAAGTTCCCCAAAGGCAGAGTCCCCAGCTGCTTTGGGGCAAGGCGTGGCTGCCCGTGTCCCCTCGCCATTAGGCAGTGTCTTTCGGGTGATGGAAGCTCCCCAAGGGCAGTCACCAGCCACTTTGATCGGCTGGTAGAAGTGGCCTTGGGACGAGCACACACACACACACACTCCCCTCGCCGCGAGGCCCCTTCTACCGGCTGATTGAAGTGGCTGGTGACTGCCCTTGGGGAGCTTCCATTGCCTGAAAGACACTGCCTTATGGCGAGGAGACACGGGCAGCCACGTCTCACCCCAAAGTGGCTGAGGACTCTGCCTTCAGGGAGCTTTCATCAGCCGATAGAAATGGCCTCGTGGCGAGGGGAGTGTGCATATGCACTCGCCCCGAGGCCGCTTCTACTGGTCGATCAAAGTGGCTGGTGACTGACTGCCCTTGGGGAGCTTCCATCACCTGAAAGACACTGCCTAATGGCAGGGGGACAAGGGCAGCCATGCCTTGCCTGAAGCAGCTGGGGAACTCTGCCTTCAGGGAGTTTCTATCAGCTGATGTTCTATCAGTAGATCAGGGTATTCTAGCCTAGGCTACCTTCAGGGCACTCCTAAGGGTAAGTTTTCTTCCCCCCTCCCCCTCCTATTTCTATTCACCTCGTGTAGTTCTAATGAATAATGTGAAAAATGGCGGGGAAACACATGGATTAAATAGGCCTAAATTTTGGGGGTAGGGCTTAATTTCACCTCATGCCTAGAAATCATGTTGAACATTCCTATTGGTGGAGGCCATATTGTTGAAGAAGCACACTATGAAACCCTAGAAAGAACGAGAAAATGTTACAACAATAATGAAGCATGAGTGTATGTGTATGTGTAATTTTTTTAATTTGTATTTTTTAAATACTGTTTTTATTATACACTTCCTAGTATCCCTCTCTGAGGAAGCTGATGGTTCAAAAATGTGGAAAATAAATAAATATACTTATTTATATATTTGAACCATCATGAACGTATTTTAAAGGCTTTGCTTCTTATTGGCTTCCAGGTATAATTTAAAATGCTAAAGTCTTTATGGCTGGCACTTGGTTATCCACAGGATGCATTTCCCCACCAGAGTTATCTCAGCCACAAGGAAGGGATGGAGGGAAGATCTATATTTAATAAATAAATAATTTTTATTATATATTTAAATAAAGATTTAGGTACATCAAAAAGTAACTTCTATAACCAAAGAACACTAAAAAAACCAGCCTTAGAATATTTGCCAAAAATGAATTTAAAGCTGACATACTCTTAAAAGTGATCAAGGTCATAGAATTAGGCTTAACTAATCCTACACATTTGTTTCTTCCTGGAAAAAATAATGTTTTTAAGATTAAATAAAGAATTTAAAGTATAAAGATTAAATACTTTTAAGATTAAATATACTGCTTAAAAATAAAAACCTAAATTTCCTGAAAAAATGTCCAGTTGATGTGTATTTTTATTATACCATTTATAGACAAACAATGAATTTTTGTTTTCATCAAAACAATAAAACAAGTGATATATGTGCTGCTGTTGTGAGCTAAATTAAAAAGAGATAATGTAATTGTGTAAAATATTTTCTTAAACACAGCAGGGTAGATCCGTACATTGGGCTGCAGAAACCACTGATTCAATTGATTTTTTTTCATAGTTGCTTTGGCCTGCCAAACTCACTGAGAATAAGCTTCTCTGTGAAATGCAGTATATGTTATAGGAAACTATTAGGAAGGTGGAATTTCACAACAGTCTGATGTGCATACAGAATATGTGGTGGATTGAATGGGCTGGCCCTTACTCCCAGGAAGTCTTTAGCCAGAGGGCTTCTAGTAGGGAAGAGGGTAGCTGATACTGAGTTAGAGTAAAAAATCTGTTGCTAGATAATCTTTAAAAGGATCTCCAATTTCTTTATTAAAAAAGTTTAAGATCATAGCTGTATGTTATTGGTTTTTAGCAAAATGGACATTAATTCTTCCCCCACATCCTATATGATTTTGTCAACTAAAATTACACTTTGGCAGTATTGCTGTTGCATTGCGGCCCTCAAATCAAGCAGAATACTCTATCTGATATCTATATGATTCATTTATGAATATAAATTTCATGAAAGAAATATTATGATATGAGTCAACTAACTATATCTAAATAATTTATATCTAAAGAGAGAACTAAGTTAGATTCAGAACTACTACAGTACTCAATTTTATCTTCATCCTTACAAAGTTGTTATAGAAATTATTCAATTAGCTGCCAGACAAAAAGAGAATTTAAAGTGACTGAAAAAATAGAGTAATATCTAGATAGCACTTATAGCAATAGTACTTAGAATTATATACCACTTCATAGTACTTTACAGCCTTCTCTAAGAGGTTTACAGAGTCAATATATTCCCCCCAACAATCTGGGTCCTCATTTTACCAACCTTGAGGCAACCTTGAGCCTGGAGAGATTCAACTGTTGAACTGCTGGCAGTTGGCAGAATTAGCCTGCAATATTGCATTCCACAGCTCTTGAAGATTTTTGTTAAGAAATGGTTTGGATTAAACAAAAATTCAATGAGTTTCCATTGACTAGATAAGGCAATCATAACATAAAATTTGTCTATATTGCTGAGCTCTTCAAGTTAGTGAATGTGAAATATGCGGAATAAGATGTATTTCAAAAGTATTTAGACTGATCAGTATTTTTCACATAATGCAGATTTTTAAATTAAAATATAGAAATATGATAGTTTCATTACCTCAATCCACAGTCTTGATTTTTAGACTATTAATTTTAATGGAAAAATAATAATAGATAAAATTATATTGATATGGAATACCTCAAGGGCAAAAGACTGTTCCAGTGAACATTCTGCCTCCAAATCTCTGTTGTTGTTTTAAATATGTCATAAATGCAAGAGATGCTGTTATTTCATGAATTGCAAACCCCAATTTTATTACTGTTATTAGCCGTGACTATTTCTCTTTGTATGAAAATGTGAGCCAAATGTAGCATTCAAAAAAATTAGCCCCATTGCCTGAGGCTTTAGTTCAAATGAAGTGCCTAAAATTCACAGTCAGGTTTGTGAACCTGTATTCATCCTAATAATGGGGAAGAATGCAGATTTATAGCTCAGATTGTTATTGAATTCCTCACATCACAATATATAGTAGCAAGAATTTGTATAACTATCAATATACAAGTTTTAACACTATGTAGATTTTTTGGAATTTGAAATAACAGGTTTTATAATCCACAATGCTAGATATTTATAATTACATCCAATTATAAACATCAAAATAATTAACTACACAGATGATTTATATAATATAATATGATATAAAATAAGTTTCTTAAATTTTAGATTATATATATATATGTGTGTGTGCGTGTGCTGTTCAGCTTCCTTCGGGTATTATCCCACGTCATTGTAGTGCTTTCAAAGTTGTGGCAACGTTTCAGCAGAATCTCATCTGCCATCATCGGTTCTGTATTGAGTTTTGTATGTGGGTCAGGCCTATTTACACACCATTAGTTTTAAATTTGAGGCCTGCCTAGTGCTGTGCCAGGGATGTTTTTTTTCCACATTCGATTGGTTGGAGTCTTGGTCTGCTGTTTTACTGGACTTGGATAACACAGTACCAAGATCTCCAAGAATCAGGATGTTTAGAAAAAAACATCTGGCACAGCGATCGGCTAGCCTCAATTTAAAACCAATGGCTATGATAGCCTGACCCACATACAAACTCAATACAGAAGCCTGATTGATTGGCAGATGAGAGTCCTGCTGAAACATTGCTACAACTTTAAAAGCACTACAATGACGTGGAACTAATACCGCGAAGGAAGCTGAACAGCACACATGTAAGTACCGACGCGAAACTTAAAAAACATATATATAGAATTAATTTATTTTGTTTGGGGTTCTGCAATATATATATATGTATTTGTTTTCTGAGGTTTTTTGCGGTATTTGTATGTGGATTCTTTGGTTTATTCGGGGGTTCTCTCCGTTTGTAGGAATTGGAAAGTATTATATTTCCTAATTTACGCGGAGGAAAAACCCGAATAAACCAATATATATATATAGATATATATCAATTATAGATATATAATATTATATATATATATTATGATTATATGTGGTTGTGGTGTGTGTGTGAATGTGTGTGTGTGTGTGTTGTTGTGTGTTGTGTGTGTGTGTGTGTGTTGGTGTGTGTGTGTGCTGGTTTAGCTTCGCTTCGGGTATTATCCCACGTCATTGTAGTTCTGTTAAAGTTGTACGCAACAGTTTCAGGCAGAAATCTCATCTTTGCCCATCATCAGGCTTCTGTATGGAAGTGTGTCTCACAGTTCCTACTGTTTCAAATTTGAGGTGGTCTATTCTGATTGGCTATTTAACCTGGGTTGTGTTCATTGGACTTTGAGTTTGATTGAGTGTGTTTCTGGTTTCTTTCTGTCTGTTTGTGGCTTGATTGGCTGGCAACACTCTGTTTTGTGTTGGAGGTTTCAATGCAGCTGGCTCCATGTTGAAAGGAAGGCTGCTATTCAATCAGCAAGCTGGGGTTTCACCTGGGTGCCTGGTGGGGGGGTGTGAGTTGGAGCTATCAGAGGGAGTCTGTTTTGTGCCCAGGTGTTTGGCCTGGCCGTGGGTGTGGAGATCTTTTATTTGCAGAGTGCAGGCTTCCAAATTGATTGACAGTTGCTGGGAATCATTCTCTTCTATTCATGCTGCTCAGGTCTTTGTTTCAATCTCTAGGCTTCTTGAGTGATTCTGTGGCTTCTCTGATGATTTCTATAGTGGGCTTAGGGTTTTAGTGCTATTGTGAAGTTTGATGTTGTGACCTGTGGTTTTCAAATTGTGTTGGACTATGAGGAGGTGTGTGGGTTCCAAGCCTTTGTTTATCTTCCAGGCATTTTTGGTGTCATCTAGGCTGGGTACTTATTCTCTTTCTATTGGTACATGTACCAATGTATGTGGCCGGGCATGATGTCAGGGAATTTCATATATGCCTTGGTTTTCCAGGTCAATTTTGTCTTTGCGGGTTCCTCAGGATGCTGCTATTTTGTTTCTGTTTGAAGGCAGTCTTGATGGATGCCGTGTGTAAGTATCTTTACTGATCTTTATCTGTTAGTACTCGTTGATGTAGGGCAAGACAGCTTAGTTCCATAGGTCTGTTGGTCTTCTAGGTGCTCTCTTATGTCTTGGTGTGTTTGTTTGTGGATCAGCTGGTGATTTTGTTTTTGGAAAGCCATATTGGCTGCTCAATACTTCGTCAGGGTTGGCATAGTTTCAGTCTTATATGTGTCTTATCTGCCGGCGGTTTTGTTCTGGTAATTAGTTTTCGCCGACGGATTTATCTTGCTTGGTGGTCGGTGGGATTGGGCGTTGAGATAGCGGTTGGTTGTGTGTTTTCTTTCTGGTTACATGGTGTGTCCCAGTGTGCCCATCTGTTCTTTTGTAGATTAGTACATCTAGGAAGTGGAAGTATGTTGTGTTTATGTGTCCGTTCCAATGGTGAACTTGATTTTGGGGTGTGTGTTGTTTAGGTGTGTTACGTGTAATTGAGTTTAGGTTTTCCTTTTCCTATGCGGGCTCAAATCAGCAAACTGTGTCATCGTTATGTATCTTAGCCATAGTTTGGGGTTTGTGGGTGGCATGTAGCTAGGGTCATGTGATTCGAAATTCTTCCTGAACAGGTCTTGCGAATGGACGGTGACAGTGTGTGATCTCCATAAGGGCGCGCTCCTTCAATTTGCTTGATATCTTTGTCATTTGTATATGAAAATATGTCGTTGGTTAGGCAGTGTTCGTTAGTTCCATGAGGTCTTTAGCTGGTTGGTATTGATTTTTTGATGAAATTCCAAGAGTATTCTTTTATTGGGACTTTGAGTGAAATATTGACAACCACGCAGAAACTTCTACCAAGGCAGATTCTTCTTGCTCTCTACATGTAGAACTGTTGACTCATTTCAGGAAAGTTGGCTATGAGTTTTGTTAGACATATTGAAGCTTGCGGTTTTCAGCATGGGGCTGTATCAAAGTTGTTTCTGGCTAAGTATTTTAGCTAGGTTTTGTACTGGTGCTCCTATGGAGCTGACTATGGTGGCGGTCTGAGAGGTATGCCTTCTGTTGTGTATTTTTTTGGAGAGGGGTAGCTAAATTTGGGGGGCATCTAGAAGTAATTTTTCTCTTGGGGATGATCGATCTGTTGGATTCTTTTAGCTTATGTGGCATGGTTGATGGGAGAGATTTATTTCTTCTTTTCGTTAATCTTTTCCCAGATATGTGCGTTGGCGGGTTCTTTTGTGTTTATAGTTTTCCATGTATGTGGTAGTCTTGGAGTCAAGGTCTGTTCATTTTGTTTCATAGTCCTTTTCGTCCATTATGACCTGTAGAGACTTTCCTTTGTCTGCTGGGAAGTATTATTTGCTCGTATGATCGATTTTTCAGGTTTGTTAACGCTCGTGCCAATCATAAACCTTATTGTGGCAAATTATTTTGTTGTGGTTATCGTTTTGCATGAGATCGTAAGTAACCTGAGTAGCTTTATTACTGCGCCAATTGTCATGCTTGTAGTTAATTTGGTTAGGCTAGGATTGACTAGCACAGCTATGATGGTGATTCTGTTTGGGATTTGGAGATGTTAGGGTTTCTAGGAAGAGTTGTGATTGCTATAATTGGAATCACTTTGGAAATAGTGTACATGCTGTGTATTCTGTCTTCTGTTTGAGTTCTCTGTGAGGAGTGTTGATATGTATCATCGAAATTGTTTCAGGTGGTTGTGTGGTTGGGTTATTGGGAATTTTTCTTTGTATTTTCTAATTTCTTTGTAGTTTCATTTGAGTTAGGTATATACATTGTTTTGAGTGCTTTCGAGGTTTCAGCATCGCCAAGGTGTGAAGTATGTTTAACTCTATCCCTCAAAAAGTAAAAATGGTGGATGTTTTGCTGCTCAATTTCCAGTTGAGTGCTAGCAAATCTTTGTTTAACTGATCTAATTGGAATCTTTTACTGTGAACTTCATTTCTGAGTAGAGCCAATTCTGTTATATGCAGAACCCCAAACAAAATAAATAATTTTCTTTCTTTCATTGTTCTAGATGTATTACATAGCAAAGTGTGAACACCTGATTGCCATTTATAAGCTAGCATGCAGTAAATGAACAAAGATTAAATTTTGAGGATAATCTCCATTACTTATGCATGTTAGGAATAAGCCATATTTCATATTTATGAAATTGTGGATGAGTAAGATTCATAAGGAAATGATTTGAAAGTTGTTTAACAAGGTGTTGTTGGTAAAAGGAGAGAAGGAACAATTTCCCCAATTTCTAAAATGATATTTTAGTAATGTGATAATGTTAAGTGGTTAATTGTTAATTGTTTTACACTTTATATTTAGACATATAAATACGTAAGAGTCAATGTTTTCTTATTATACTGTATACCAGATATTACCAAAATGACCAAGCTGAAGCATGATAACAATTTATTTGGTTGGTTGTTTTCTTAGATTTAGATGCATCACGTCCTGGCCCTGCCCCGCCCAGCTTAGTGAAGGGAAGAAAAGTCCCAATACGTCATGTGTCGCCAGTGTAACGCTGCGAATTTGACACCCCATCCTAATTCTTTTCAAGGTTTTAAGAGATTGAACTTGATAATCTTTTGCTGCCCAATTTGTATTTTTCCACAAATTTAAGTTGCCTTTGGATGTAGGAAAGATGATTTCATCATTTTGTTTTAAAGTAAATGCCATTAGGAGTAAAAGTTTTTGACAGAGCTGAAACATAAATCAAAGGAGAGAACATAACTAAAATAATCTCAGTTCCCTATATGAGCTATAATACAATTGTGCACCAAAATCCAATTTTTCAAATTATTTCAGAAAAATATGTACACAAAAGTACATATTTTAATAAATAATGTATATTTGGTTGCAAAGAGATGCATTTAAGGGTTAGATTATGTAGAAAAAATGTACATGGAAATATGGATTTTTAAAACAAAAAATACAAAGTGATACAGGAAATGCCAACTTTATGTTTGAAAAATGACAAATCAAATTTGACAGAATTGCTTATGCCTGTCTATGGTCTCCTGAGTAAAATGTTAAGCAAGGTTAACAAGTCAGTCAGGCAGAAAATTTGCTTGGCTTCTTCAGCCTCTTGTTTCCCTGTCCATCTTCTCCCCCCTCTTTTTTAACTATCTACATTAATTCTTTTAAACTTAGGTAATAAAACAGATAATAGAGAATATTCAGCTTCTAAAAGAATTGGTATAACTTTATTCTAACAAATTAGTATAAGAATATCATGACTGCAGGTAAAGCATCAGATGAAACTGACATTTTCTAAATAGCAAAATATTTGATTACAATGCTTTAGAAAAAGGACAGCTTTGAAAAAAATACAATGGAAAAAATATTGATCTGTTGCAATTAAATGAATTCCAATAAAATCTATAGTGCTTGAAAATGTTTACTTGTTTTATTAGTAAAAATACTAACAAAGGGGATTTTTAAAAAATGCAGTCTACTAATAGATAAATACAAGAAATAGTATTTCTTATACTATATATACTATACTATATAGTAAACAAGAAAATGTTTTGCTTGGGTTTATATCTATATTAGTTATATTTATATCATCTGTATATCTATGGTATTATGGCTGTTCTTTTAAAATAATTTGGAATAAACCATTTTATTCCATATTTATGTAGACACAAAGTCAACATTTCTCTGATAGTTCAATCTGAAAAAAGTGCATTTAATGAAAAAAAGTCATTTAATGACATGATTTGTAAAGAAGCAACATCCTTTTTCTGAATGAAATAAATGTTCTAACATCTATGGCTGCTGCATGATAATGTTAAATATACTATTATCCCAGACCAAAGGTGCCAAGTCGGAAAAAGCTGGTTTAGTTCCAGGTTAACTTCAGTTTAGCAGACTTTGATACAAGAGATATAAATTCCCACAACATCAATTGTTCATATATAATGGCTATTAATAAATAATGTATGCTCTCTCTCTTTAAAGTGAGATTTCTATTATTTTATCCAGAGATTTCTAAATTGTTGTTAATCTATAGTCATTTTAAGTATAATTATTTCTGTTATATGTTTATTATTCCCTGATATTTAATTTTTGTTGCTTTTCATTCTTGTGTGCTGAATTTAATTATATTGATAGATTGTTGCTTTTTAAATTTTGCTACTTGTCATCTTTTTTTAGTTTATAGGACTGTCCACAAATTTATATTAAAAGTTTTTGAAAGAGAAATTCTTGCTTGATAAATTTACATATGAGACTCATTTTGGAATGCAGGCACAAACATAGCCACAATTTTATTTTAGAATGAAACATGATTCAACAGATATGTTGCTATGGGATGGCATAGGGGTAAGTGTTAAATTGTGGATTTTTAACATTGCCTACCACTAGTCTCACTATGTGAGTTGGGCAACAATGTAAGTTTGTTTAATAAATAAATACAAGAGTGGTGATTGATAAGACACAAATTACTTAATGTATGAAATAAAGGGTAGGAAGCAAGATATGACTGCCACCATTAAGTGAAATAGCTCTTTTATTTATTGACTAGCAATTTAGTCAAATGCAGAGTAATTGAGTGCTAATAATTATATTAATAAGATTTAGTCCAAGAGAAAAAAATGTCTGCTGATTAGAACTTCCCAATAATATAAATCCTACAATAAGCAAATTCATAAAAGTTACTATTTGTTTCTGGTCTTGTTTCCCCATTAAGAGCAAAGAAAAGACTATCCTTGAAAATAGTTGGTTTTAAAAAAAGATTATGCCCCTCTACCCTATTATCTCCAAATTGGTTAATCATGACAAGATAATTGATCAAAGAGCAGCCTGATCAGTATCATATGGGACAGCTTTTTAACAGCCTATGTGTCAGATACCAAGGTAACCTTAAAAACAGGAAATATCAAATCCAGCTTGGGAGAGAGTGTAACTGTTGTGAATTTGTATTTTCTGATTTTTGCCAATGATTTGCAGATGTCTCTTGCTAATTCAGGAGAGGACTAGCTTTTCATATGGAGCTCACCCATCATTTGCCATAAGGCTAGCTAAGACTGAGAAATTACAGTTTACTTGCTGCCAGACATTGTAGAATGATCCAAGGGGTTTCTAATTATTGTATTCCTTGTGGGAGTGCTTGATAAAAAAAAAAAATCATTAGTGGAGGAAAACGGTGTTGCAAAGTTCTTGTTTTGTTATTATTGGAGATAAATAATGTAACTAATTAATGCCAAAGCCAACCATTTAAGGCAGTTATAATCATGGAAATAAAAGAGATTTTGCTACATTCGTAGGAATGAGTTACAGAAGAGAATTGCTCTGCCTTTCTGGAAATTGTTTTTTCTACATTTGTAGAAGAATTGTGACACATTTAACTTGGCCCAAATGTGCAAATCAAATCAAGAATCTGAGAAGCAAATTTGTTCATTATCATTTTTTTATATTAACTCATACTATAACATTCAGGTGGCCAGCAATAGTATTCTAAATTAGACAACATCTTATAATAATTCATACAATGAGTGAAAGGCTAGTAAATCAGTCTGGCACAGTAGCTAAATAAAACATGTCATAATATATACAATCCACGTAAAATAACTGCTTTTCTAAATAATGAAACAGGAATAATAGTAAGTCAGTTCAGTTTTCCAAGATAAAACATTCCACAATTTAACTGTATTCGACAAAGCCTTTCTTTCTTTCTTTCTTTCTTTCTTTCTTTCTTTCTTTCTTTCTTTCTTTCTTTCTTTCTTTCTTTCTTTNTTTCTTTCTTTCTTTCTTTCTTTCTTTCTTTCTTTCTTTCTTTCTTTCTTTCTTTCTCTTTCTTTCTTTTTCTTTCTTTCTCTCTTTTTCTCTTTCTTTCTTTTTCTCACTCACTCTCTCTGTCTCCTCCTCCCCCCCTCCCTCTCTTCCTTCCTTCCTTCCCTATCTTTTGGACTCTATGAAATAAAGAGGAATATCTCTATCTGTTCCTAGGCTGTAGGCAGGTTGGTATAACAGAGATAATTATTCATGGGTATATTGAAAATCCTTCTCTACTGTCAAGCACATTGTTAATAGATACTATCTACTAAAGAATAACACAGATAATCAACTAGCAAACTTTGAAATTAATCTGGTATGGTCCAGTAAAAGAGTGAGCAGTGAGAAGGCACAAGAGCTAGCATACCATAGCTGGGAATATGCAGGCTAATGAAGGAAAGAAGAAGAAATGTTGTATGTGAAAAATCTGGGAAAGATGATAATGGCACAGGTCAGGAGGAACAGGAAAAAATAAGAGCCAAATTAGAGACAAACAAAAGAGATAGGCAGGAAAAAACAAATCAAAATTGCAGATAGTGCAGGCTAGAAGAATGCAAATAATAATGTCGAAGAAGGCTAAAATCAAGTCATCCATTCCAAAAACTGACAAAGCAACTAATTTGCTAAAGGCTCCTAAATGAATGATAAAATCCTAATCATAAAGTGAGATCAAGGAAATTAGAGCTGGAACCATTATCAGATGTTTGAAGAACTCAAGTACTGTAACTCAGAGCTTCTGTTACAATCACCAGATCTTAGGAAAAAGTGTCCAAAAGAAGGCAAAAGTTTTTCTCCCTTAGTTCTTAATTAACAATGGTGATTGGGAAATGATCCTAACTGTTCATTTTTATCTTTATTGAATCATCAAAAAGTAAACTATTTCCTCTATCTTCTGGAAAGAACACTATAATAGAATTGATTTGAAGTTAAGATATGCACGGCATCACTCTACATTTACTAAATAGTAAATCAATAAACACCTTATTTACTTTTCCTCTTTCATTTCAGTTTTAAAATTACACAAATATAGATTTGTAGTCCATCTTTCTAAATTAGTCTACAAAATCAAGATTATGCCAGATTATGCATAATCCAAAACCTCATAAGTAAGTCCTAAAGAGCAAAGCCTCATAAGTAAGTCCTGAAGAGAGCAAATGGAAGACTTACAATTATTTTATATATTAAAAAAAAAAACTTGACACTTTCCGAGAACTGACTTTCAAGGAATTATCAGGTTGATATACCTTAATAATTAATAGCTAATGTTCAGTGTGGGAAAAGATCAACTCGAGACCAGTTAGACTTCAGCTCTTTTTATTTCTCTTGCTGGACTGATCTGCCACTGAATCGCAGCAGCCTTTTTTATAGCGGCTGCTCATGGCTTTCGGCCAATAGCAGTTCTTCAAATCTCCCGCCGACGGGCCGGCCAATCCAATTGCAGTATTTCAAGTATGCAAATATCTAATACCCCTCCCCACGTGGTCCAGTCAAACCAATCAGGGCCCCTTACATTACGTAGTCACTTAAATAGGCGGGGCTCTTATGATTCCTACTGGACCTGCGCAATCCAGTCACGGTGTTGTCTTTGGGCTGTTCGGACGGGTTCGCTGTTTCTCCTGACCTCCTCTGTGGAACCTCCTGGAAGGTAGAGTCAGCCATGCCACTCCCGCCTGGTCTATCCGGGCTGGTTGAGTTGGCTCAGCTGCCTCCCTCCAGGAGAGGCTTCGTGATGACTTTCCTGCTGCTGTTCCATTCTTTCCTTTTCAGGTATGTGACGTGCGATTTCTTATCAGGGGGCTACCGTGGTGTTGGTTTGGTTGCGTTGTTCGTTGGTGTTTGTTTGTTTATTCTGCATGTTTGTGGAGGGCCTTCCCCTCCCTCTCACTTGGTTTGAGGAAAGTTTCCCCTTCGTCTGGTTTGGTTATTTGTTTTATTTAATGTTTGACGGTGGTTCATGTGTGTTGATGGTGTGGTGTGTTCTTGCTCTCTTTGTTCTTGGTTGATTTGTGTTCTCTTATACATGTTTTTCGCAGACAAATTATGGCTCTCCAACCAATCAGGAAGACCCAGCATGAATTTCTATGGCATGAGGTGAAATTAAGCCCCGCCCCTGAAATTTTAGGCCTAATTAAACGCATGTGTTTCGCCCGCCATTTCTCACCATCGTTCGTTAGAAGCTTCATGAGCGTGAAGAGAAATGGGGGGGAGGGTGGGTTGTGGGGGTGGGAGAAAACTTGCCTTTAGGAGTGCCTGCAGTAGCCTAGGTCAGAAGTACCTCTCATGAGCTGATAGAAGTCTCTTGAAGGCAGAGTCACCAGCCGACTGTCGATCGCCGGATAGAAGTGGTCTCGGAGACGAGCGCACACATCACGCATCTCCTTTGCATGAGGCTGCTTCTACCTCGTATCTGCCGATCGAAAGCTCCCGTTGAGGACACAGTCCCAGCGTGCTTTGGGTCGATGCAATGGCTCCCTGTCCCCTCACCTTTAGGGCAGTCCTTGTTCTGGCGATTGGAAACCTCTCCAAGTGGGCGGTCAATCAGTCGCTTCACGGCCACGGTAGAAGCGGCCCAGGGGGCGAGCGCACACACACACTCCCCTCGGGCCCGAGGCCGACGTCTACCAGCCGATCGAAGTGACTATTGACTCGCACTTGGGGAGCTCCAATCGCCAGAAAGGAGACTGCCCTAGAAGGTGAGGGGACTGGTGCAGCCTAGTTGCATCGCCCCGGAAGCAGCTGGGGATCTGTGTCCTGCAAAGGGAGCTTTACGATCGCAGATACGGTAGAAGCGCCGTCTCCGTGCGCAGGGAGTATGTGTGTGTGTGTGCGCAGCTCACCCCCAGGCCACTTGCTAGCCAGCCAAATGGAAGTGACTGTTGACCACAGCTTGGGGGAGTGCTGCCAATCAGCCAGAATAGAGAACTGCCTTAAAGAGGGGACTTGGTGCACGCCGACGGCCTCGCCCCGAAGCAGCTGGGACTGTGTCCTCGAAGGGATACTAAGCTTTCGATCGGCAGATAGAAGCAGCCTCGGGCAGCGAGGGGAGTGTGTGTGTGTGCTGCGCCCCTGGCTCGCTTCTACCGGCCGATGAAGTGACTGTTGACCGCACTTGGGGAGCTCCAATCACCAGAAAGGAGACTGGTGCTGAAGTCCTCTGGTGGCTGCTCTTGGTGGGGGAGGAAAATTAAGTCACTCCCGAAAAGACGGCCTAAGACGTTTTTTCAGGGTGCAAAAAAAAAAATAAGGCCTGGGCCTTATTTTTGTGAGAAAAGGTAGTGTTCTTGATTCTAAGCTGGTCTATGTGTCTCCTCCAGTTTACTTTCCGTTCCCTCTGTCTGCCACTCTGTATGACCCGGGGTCTGTACGCATGGGTTATTTTAGCTGGTATCCATTGTGGGTCCTCATGAGATTTTTTGCGTATACCCGGTCCTCTGATCGCCCCTGCCGACCCCCGTGTCGCCTGACGGTCGGGATAGGAGTCACCCGTCCACCACCACATCCCACCCCAACACCACCCTCACTCTGTGGCATGCTCACGCAACCCACACACCCACAACATCGCTACGGACAGCTATCTCTCGCATAGGACTTGCATCATCGTGCTCTATTTAGCGGCCTGCTAATGGTGGGGTGTAGCACTGCCTACGATTGAGATCTCTAATTTGCCTGCCATTAATGTGTTGACTGGGACTTTATGATGTTAGTAGTGTGTTCAGCGCATATCGACGCGCATGTCCTCGTCTATCAGCTACTGCTAGCTAGCTCACTAACAACATCATCATCACTGTCTACTGACTTTTTTCCTGGAGTGCTTCTGCCGATTGTTCTGGTTGTGGTCTTCGTGGCAGTGTTACTCCTATAGTACATAGCGACGCCATTGAGTGCCGCCTGTCCGTTTGTAGCCCAGTCGGGTGATACCCGGTGCTGTTGAGAGGTGGTGCCTTATGTCTTGTTTGGCCAGGAACCCTAACGTTAAGAATTGTGGCCCGTTGTCGGGAATTCAAGTAGGACTCCGGTAAGTCCATGTGTTGCGAAGAAGTTTCTTTAGCTGTCCTGACTACGGCTTCTGTTTGTGGTTGAGTGCATGACAGCCTTACCCCAGCTAGATTTGAGTAAGCGTGCTAGCTTACTATCAAAATGTATGACCTTATCATTTGGTCCTCCGCGAAAATCAAATGGTATTCGAGGCGTATGTTCCCGTGCTGAATAGGCATTTGGCCCTCGAGTCCCTGAGTTTTGGCGGTGCAGATATGTGAGGGTTGCTAGGTCTAGATTGGTATATGGCCGATCGTTATCGCAGCAGGCCGCATCGTCGGGCCAAATAGCCATATGTGTATCGCAATCCGCTGCCACCATAGTACCTCCTGTCCAAAGACTTCATCTTCAATGGCCTGGTTGTCCTTTCATGTAATAAATTAAGTATTTGTTCCCTCAGTATGTCCGTATGATCACCGCTGTCTCCCAATTGAAATGGCAGCCCTTTTAATAGTCGAGAGGTTCTGTTTGTTGATCCAAAATGGGTTTAACAGTCTTATTACCTTCGTGTCTGGCGCCATCCTTGCTAACCTACCCAATTTAAAGTTTTGCTCCAGGTCCTCTGGTCTTTCGCGGTTCTTTGTGATGACTGCCTGGCTGGTTATGGGGTAGGTTTGCCAGCATTTCGACTTGCAGGGTTGATGTGGTCTGGTGCAAGGGATCATGCTTCTAAAATTCTCAGAGTAAGGGAAATTGGCTTAGGGCATGCAGCAGTCTGTAATGTTCTTAAACCCTGGCCGGCTGGGATTCATTTGTAGTTGTATTCAGGGCGAGGAAGCTCAGAGCACCTCGTCATTTCACGGTGAGCAGTATGTTTGGTGTGGCGTTTGTTTCCTGCGAGTATTCCTAGCAGGGGTTTGTGATCTGTAATGTAGATAAAAAGTTCTGTGCATAAATGTATTCGTGGGAATGCTTGATCCCTGTTATTTTGTGGCCAGCGCTATCCCTTTGTCCAAATTGGCATAATAATTTCTTTCCTGTTTTAGATAGTAGTTTTTGAGTAAAAGCGGATCGTGCTTCCCTCTACCTCAGGTAGGAGTGTGTAGCTGGGGAGTAATTGCTACCCGACGCCGACAGTTGATGCGATCACAGAGTTACAAGGTTAGTGGCAAGGTTCTTTGCTGTATTGAATCGTACAGAAATTCTGAATGGCAAGTAGAGTCGCTTTGGATTCCGTACTAGGAAGTTGCGGTTGTCTTTCTCGGACGCCTCCAGGTCGCGTGAGCTTCTTATCCAGCAGTACCCTGTGGGTTAACGGGTGTTCTGCTGTCGTAACGATTCTCGTGGAAGATAAAGAAGTCATTGTAAATAAGTTTAATAAATCCCAAAGGCTTAATAACTGTTGTTATTTTCAGCGGGTTGGAGTTTTTTTGAATTACTCGCACTTCGTATTTTTCTTTTTCTGTGGGGTGTGATTCCCCTCTTCTTGTATCTAATGCAAGATTCAGTCTGTCAGGCCATACAACTGTGTGTTGGTGGCTAGTTGATGCACTCTGCATCTTCGTACACTTTAAGTCCCGCGCTCTTTAAATCTTTGTAAGGCCTGTCCCTCAGGGGCCGTTGCCCAAGTTGGTGTTTTTTGGTACCCTCGGGCTTGAGAACCGTGACGCTCGGTCGGAAATATGGTACCGACCCCTTGAGTTCACCGTGTATAGATGCTCCATTAGACTGCTTGAATTAGATTGCAATGTAATGAACTCCAAAATTGCAGTCTGTTTGCATTTGATGCCCCGCCTGTGAGTTCACAATTGTTTGCTGCGTATTACCGCTGTATGATCGTGAGCGCTCAAACGTGGCAATTGTTGGTAAGTGCTTGTTGTCAAGGTGAAGGCTTTGATGAAGGCTTTTTCCCTCCCCCCAATGAATGTAAGAAGTGTTGGAACCACCGGGACGCGGGTATGTCTTTTTTTTTTTTGGGGGGGTTGTAGCGCGTAGTTGAGGTGGCCTTATAGTTCACTGGCGAGATGCGCATGGACCATCTGGTTAATCGTCACATATTGAGGTTTCCACCTTGCGCAGTCTATTGGTTCCAATACCCCTTGTGCGATGAAGTTGATCTAGTTTGCTCATCCGATTGTATTCTTGTGTTTAGTGTGAACGGAACTCGTCCTTGCCTTTAGCCTGATTGGGGGCTTATGTTAGGATTTAATTTAAAGAGAGGTTGGGGATCCTCAGGTACTTGCCCCGTTTTCCAATCGAGACATCCTGGTGAATTCTCACAATCAGGTTCTCTTCCCAGTCTGTCCGGTGACGCCTGTTTACCCCAGTCATTCCGATTCCTAGGGGTGGTGAACATTTGTCGAGCCCAAGTAAGGCTTGGGCAATCCTAGTCTACTAATTGTAGTGGAAGTAATTGTCTTGTATTTTTTGGAAATTTGACTTTGGAAATGTCCGAGTCGCGACTATGGGAAATTCTGTTCCTTGGTAGTCTTTAAGGGTGAGTTTTTTGTCTCTCCTAAATTCCTTCCTTTCATATTCTGGGTATCAGTGCTGCTGAGGGTGTTCCACAATATCAATGGATAGGTACGACTCAGATTACCTCCATCATCGCATGGCTGGCCTTCTATTTTGACTTGTACCTACACCTTCCTTGTGTTGATTGCGCTGCGGAGACATAGGTCAATGAATGTATTGTCTGGTGTGCTTCTTCCGTTGTCTTGTCTGCTGGGTTTGCACTGAGCCGCTATTTTGTTTTCCTCGGCTCCAAATGGCTCCCTGTCTGTCTTTCTCATATCGTTCTGGGGGGGGGGTGCTTCCTCTTCATCTAGGGCTGTAGATATTTCTGTTCCGGCAAGACTCTAGCTATGAGCCCCCCGCCTTTCACAATGACTGCACACAGTGGTCGCAGGAAACAGCACTTGGACACGTTGGGTGGTCCCTCCACACCCGGCACAAAGGCGGACATTCATTCTCCTTTCTCTCCGGTCTCGTGGACGTGCTTTTTTTCTGACTGGAGGCCTATTGATTTTTCTTCCTCGCTTTTGTCGGTGTTCGGACAGGGATGCGATGTCCCGCAGATGGTGTGTCGTGGTGGTGGCTTTTGAGTTCCTCTGTTTTCCTTTCTTTGGGCTGGTGCCTAGGATTTTCTACAGCTCTTGTGTTGCTTTATTCTTTTGCTGCATGGTAGCTGCTGGATTTCTGCGCTGCTTCTGCTGCGGTACTCTGCGATAGGCTCGGTTACTGTGATTTGGGGTCTGGGTCAATAATACGGTTCTGTAGAGTAGAGCTCTCTTTGAGTCCGAGACCAGTGGCGCTCAGGGATCGTCGTCCGAGTTACTAGGGTTGATTGGATCGCGCTTGAGAAAATTCCTACGCCCACGGCCGATTGGTCGGTCTTAAGAGGCACAATTGAATTCCCTATGCTCTCCCGCGGATAGCTTCCTCTTTTGTGTCCTCATGATAGTGAACTGTCCGTGGCCTTCTTGTCGGGAGCATATACCGTATGAGAGATGGCGGTTGAGCATGGACTGGCGCGCATAGATTTTGGCCGCGGTAGGCACTCAAAGCATTTGGGGCAGGGGATAATCCTTGTCCCGCACAAAGTCGTAGGTGTTGCCACAGCATCATTATGTAATCTTACATCTTTTGGGGGCGTTTCAGATCCTTATATGGACTTGTATAGAGTGGCCTTTCGCTCTTGGAGGAGAACTAGTGGCCGTCCACTTAATGGTTAGGAACATTGGCTCGTCTTTGTTTCTCGGCATATTATCGCCCTTTCGTAGATTCAATATCTGGCGGTAGCACGAGGGCCAGACATGAAGTGCATTCTCGACTCCAGCGTGTTAAGGAGTCCTCAACTCATACCGTTAAGACTGGTGTGTGAAGGAGGGAAGTTGGGGGTGGCAAGAGGTTGCATGCCGCTCCACCTTCGAGCGTTTGCGATGGTACTTTGTTGCACTGCTGCTTCCAACTGTGTTTTGTCGTCCTTTGTATTCAGAATGCCCACACGCCCTCGTTCCTCGAGGTTAAGGGTGTTGGGAAAGCAATCGACTCGAGTAGCTAGGTTAAGTTTACTTCATGCTCTATTTTAATATTTGGTGTCCTCTTGCTTGGCGCTTGGGAGCACACTTCTATTGGCTGTCGCGAGATCGTCAGCGAATTGCATTGCTTATTTCTCATTACCAGACTGCTCGTTGTGCTTTACATTTGGCCAGAATGCCACAGTTATATCATGTTTCCTCATGACCAGGTAAATGGGGTGGCGTCAGAGTCCAATATGTCAAGTATTCTTCAAGTAGTCGAGACAAAATATCACTAATCAGCTGAATATACATACTTACCCCTGATTGAGCAAGAAATGCTCTAAGAGATAGAACAGAGACTCAGGGAGTTATTTTTGCAAAGTGAATTAAAAATACGAGGACTGACATAATTGGTTGCAATTGCTACTTTGCATAACAATTATAGAAAGAGGGGAACTAAAGTGCTGACGCAGAGATAGCATTAGATTTATATAAAGCCCACACCATACTACAATCACAGTTGTTTTAAGCATCCCTCTCTAACATGGTTATATAGATCAGCCATATTGCTTCCAAGACTCAGAAGTCTAAGTCAACATTTGAAGCAACGGCATTGGATAACGCGATCAGGTAGTGGACCAGTTATTCAACCTCAGCTATAGCTACCACAGCTTCTAAAGAAACCCTGAGTGCCAACCAAGAATAGGGCTCAGAGGGCTGGATCAGATACTGAAAGTATGTGAGAGATGGTGACAACTCATAACCTGTCTATCCCAGTATTCACTATGGCCAAGACCAAGCAGCAAGAAAATGACGGTAGAAATTGCAGTAACGTTCCTTCGGGTCTTTCATCTCATCAGATTCCGGATATTTCTTCCAGCCTTTCTGGTTTCACCTTGGAATAGTGGCCGCGTCTAGAGAAGGAAGAGTGATATGAACATTATTCCGAGATATGAAGTCCATAAAGCTATAATGGTATCTAATAGATATATTATTTAACGGAGGCGAAAAATGGGGACTAGGTCGCCAAAGAAAATCTATAATAATACTAGAGCCGAAGACCCAGATTTTCTTATACTGCAGGAGTGGAGAAGTGACTAGAGATATTTAAGTACGATTATTTACCACAGGGAGATGGTGAAATCCTGACTGGGTGCACAATTAGTTCATTTAACATGGATTGACCGTAATCCACGGTGGGTGTGTGGTGTAGCCCGGAAGGGATCTAGGTAGCGTGAGGCTCCAGAAACAGCCTGTCCACCATCGGCTGACCGGGATGCTGACACACAGATGGTTGGATGTCTATAGTATAAATGGAACTGACAGCCGCTAGACGGAACGAAAACCATTGTGTCCAGTTGCCGATGTGGTTTCATCCGCGTGCCTCAAGAGGTGCCCTGAAATTTTCGCTATAAGCCAGAGGGGGCGGAGCTAAAACGGAAAGGATATACGGGGGCGGAATGCTAGCGAGGATTTGTTTAAGCGGAGTCGAATCAACAGTAAGCCTAGTGGAATGCGATAAGTGGATGACACACTCCGGTCAGGGCTTACCGGGGGAGAAGCGAAAGCGACAGACGCAGTGGAAGGAGCGGTATGCAAAAGCCGGAATGACCTCGAACGCAGATACAGCGGCATGCATCAGGCGGATGCTAGCGGACGCCGTAGCGGATGCCTAGCGGAGTGCAAAGACGTTCACTGGCGGCATGCGGGGGGGATGCATTGACATCAGCCCCGCGTATAAAAGCGATGGCAGTCTCGCCAGGTTCGAGGATCACCATTCGAGGAAGACGCTCTGCCAGAAGCACAGCATCCGACCAACAACCATGGGTGAAGCAAGATATGCCTCACAATCATGATGTAACGAAGAAGAGAAGCTGTGGCATTCACTGGCCTGGCCTAGACCTGGCAGAGGAACGGCCAGACTCATCCACCTTCCACTTTGCGGCTGACTCTTGTTTTCTGTCGGACAGCTTCTGCGGCCTGAAGTGCTTGACAATCGTGCTGGTAGCTGGGGGCTATTCTGGTCTAGGTCGACTGAGCACTCTACTGGTATGGCGTGGTGCTTCCTGCCTGGTGCCTTCTATCTCTTGCTCGGTGGCTGCTATCTGGGGGCTGGTGCAATCTCTAACTGGTCGCTTCTTTCTTGCCCTGGTTGCGCGGCTCCTGTGCCTGTCAGCTACGTCTGCTGCTGTGCCTCTACTCTGGCTGGTGCTCTCTCTGGGCTGCCTTGCTCTCTTGCTGGATGATGTTACTTCTTTGCTGGTGCGTTCTCCCTGGTCTCGCTGCAGTGTTCCTTGCTTTGGTCCTTGGTGCTGCCTTTGTCTGCTTTTCCTGCTGCTTGGTGTCGTTCGCCTGCTGGTGGGGTGTGGCGTGTGTGGATTTCAGTCCCCACCTCGAAAGCGCTTCTGACAGGGTCCAAAAGGGCCCTGCCAGAGCCGAGGCAAAGGACAGCTCGGCTCGATATTGGCTTGGCCCTGAAGGCGATAGTTAGATTTCGGATTACGGTCCGCACCTCCAGATGAGGACATGGAGGAATGCAGGTGGCCTGAAATGCTGAAGGAGGAAAATGAGCACCTCTGGCAGAAGGAGCACAGGCTCGATCGAGTCCACCAAAAGCTGACAGTTTAGGCGATTCTTTCTTGAGAAGCAGAAGGCAACGGAGAGCTGGAAGTCTAAGTGGCCACTCTATCGGATGTCGCGTCCTCGATCGGCGGAAGCAATCATGCACACTGGTACTTGTTGGAAGCTGGCTATCCTCACAGAAGTCTGGCCAAGTTGCCGCAGGTCAAGCTCACCGCCGAAGACCTATGTGATGGCTCAAAGTTCAGCTTCTTGGCAGGTAGGTCCGCCACCCTGACAGGAGTCAGCCCTCTCGACCAACCTCTCTGTCTCCCCCTCCTCAGGCCAGGCACGCCCACAGTTAGTGAGCCAGGTCCATTTCCTTCTGGCGCAAGAGAGCTCGAGCTCGTTCTGTGTCCAGGCGAGTATTCGTGCTGGAGCGCCGCCTTGTTACGATGGAGACCCACCCTGACGCGATGCTGTTACCTCGACTTCTTGTGGCCAGATGGCATCGGTGGGATTCTGGACCCGGCCTGGCATGGCCAGTTGGAGCAAGGAGAGGGCCGGCATGACCCAGACGACTCGACCGCACCCCCACCCCACGCCTCTCACCTTTCTACCAACCGAAATTAGTCAGGTCATGAGAGCGCAGATCGCGGAGGGCGCTAGAGCACAGGCTGTGCGCTGCTGGAGGAATCAGGACACATATTCTTCCATCAACAGCAGGTGTACGCTCTCCTTTTAGCTGGTTACAGCACCTATCATACCCATCCCCCAAACCCAAAATAACCTTCGTCTCACCTACCCGCTCAAGGCGCGAGACCCCTCATGACGCTGCACCTGATCATGAATTCCGCAGTACCATGGTGATACAGGAGAGACATCACAAGGATCTTGTACTCCAAACCTCTCTCAGGCGCAGTCTAGTCGAACCATGACTCTGACCATGTTCCAGGTCTGCTATTTCCACCCAGGTGTGATGTCACAGGACCTCTTCCAAGGCACTTTCGCAAGGCCCGTCACACCTACTCAGAGGCGTACGGCTACGCAATTTCCGGTAGCAGCACAGGCAGCTCTTTCCCAGTCCATGTACACAGTAATCATCCGCCAAGCGTTGATCGCCACCGAATGCCAAACTGATGCCAACCAGACGCCAGCAGATCGCCGATCCCACCGCGTGCCACGAGTGCCACACACGCGCGTCACTCTACATCAGGCGGTGCCAAGAGCAGAACATAGTACCACTAGCTACACTTCTCTGCCTTCGCACTCAATGACCGGCACAGCCCAGCCTCGGCCTCAAGAAATCTGTATCGTCTATAGGGTTATCGGTGCATCCTTTGGAGTCCATTTGCTGCACTTTTGTTGAGGCCGAGAGGGGATTTGCAGGAGCCATCGCGGGCACCAATGACGCCCGACTGTCGCGAGAGCTCTCACTATACCCAGCGCATCGCTCCCCTGTATTCCTTCCTCTCGGGGCCAGGCACCGCAATGGCGCCTCAGACCAGCACTCCAGCACGCCGCCACCACAGCATCTGACCCTATGGGCACGGTCGCCTCAGAGATGATCGAGAGTGAGTGGCTTCCAGACGATCTTTGGTAGTTGCCTACCTGTTAGACGTTTATTTGTTTTGCTTGGGACATCTTTACTTGGTCGATTTGGTTTTACTAGTTTGTTATTAATAAAGTTTTATTCTTTTGTGCTTCACACCACGCACTTGGTTGCAGTTCATCTTTTAGTCATACAACTGGTCCTTGGGTGCAACTATTAGCCTTAGTGCATGCTTGAGATGGAAATGGTAACTGGTATGGTCAGTGGGAGGTCGTGGAGCAGGAGTCCTGTGGATCGGATACTAGCTCTTGGTGGGTGGAGTTAGGAATAGCTTAGTGGGATGGGCGAGGGATACCTTCGGATTGGGTAACTATGTATTGTACTGGGATGGGTTATAGGACTCGCAGTGCGATAGGTAACTCACCATGTAGCAAAGCATAGGGGCACTGTTATGTGCCATCCGCTATGGTGCCACAGGTAGGTGTATTCGACTAACGACTACCATTTAATCATTCAGTTCAATCACAGTTCGCTCGACTGAACTCTCTATACACATTCGGTAACTCTTCTGATGTAAGCTGCCCTGTTCATTTCGTTGTTATTGGGCCACTTCATCACTACCATGGCCCCAATTCTCCACGTGTGCTAGTATGGGATCCCGAGATCAGGCTGAATTGAAGCTTACCATCTTAATTGCAGGGTCCAGGAGCCGATAACCTGTCTTGCCACTCCAACTGGCTTCCAGCTGGGAGCCTTGCAGCAGTTGGTTTCAGGAGGTTGCCGCCACCTGTCTATCATTCCATGTCACGGTGAAAGTCGCTACTGTTGGGGACTTGCCTTATCTACCCACGTACGATCTAGTATCAGTGTTGTATGTGCATGACTCTCTTTGCACTTCGCCATTTACAACATTGGCTTACCAAGTGTCCCACATTAGACTTCGTCTTGACACTTGAGGAGTCCACAAGCCTGTTCATGCTCAGCCGGACTGCGGTGATGATCGGGCTGCGACCAACTGAAGATTCGGTCGAAAGATCGCATTGCAAGTCTCCATGATTGCCTTCCTCACGGTCTACTGGCGATTGCTGCGCATATGGTGGTAGTAGAATCAGCCTGAACTGGTTTGGTCCAGTGATGCCCCAAACAGGCGTTCTGCCCACCACCTAGTCTTGCCCTGGACGAGAGCCTGTAGCTTTAAGGATCCTGGCTCTTTTTCATGGGGTGGGAAGCCGCTTCTAGGTTAATGATCAGGACTTCGATGACGGTATGTTCTGAGGGAGAATTTGGCACGTAAGTACCCCACGATTACAGTTAGGCCCTTCTTGTGTGTTGTTGGCAGTTGGGGTGCTGGATCTTGTGAAGCCCATGATGAGTCTTGTGTTCCACCGCCGCTTCCTTGAAGGTGACTGGCGTTGTCATTCTGGCCGAGTCTAAGCTCGCTGTTGCCTGAACGCATCCGACGTACATACGAACTTGTAAGTGCAGACATCTGACCTCGGTTGTGAAGAGGACTGAGTCGTGTAAAACCGTCTTCTGCCTTAGTTGTGAGGTCAAGCCAAGCGCACACCACCGCGCGAGCTCTGGCTGGAGCTCTATTCAGAGCCACGCTCGACTCTACCATCGCTATGGCTCCATACGGTGTGGGGGGACAGATCCTTCCACTTCGTGATACTTCGGACTGGGGCTTTGCACATTGTATCTTGGCTTCCAGGACCTTCCTCGGAAGTGGGATGGGGCAGCACCCTGGTATGGAAGCTCCTCCCGTATTTGCTGATACGATATACTCCGAGTGGGCGGCCACTCGCTCTTGCCACTTCGGTCGTGGCACCATCATATCCGCTCGAGCGGGCGTCACTGTTGTTGCTATTGCCGAGCCCGCACACTACAGGCTTGAGTACTCTGTGCATTTGTCTTTACCGATCCAGTTACGCGCGGTGGCGCCGAGCCAGCGCTAGTGCGGCAGATTGCTCGATTGCCCACCCTTGAGTCCCAGGTTCCAGGCGCTCCGGAGACGTTGCTTCTTTGCCTTGGGTCAACCTTGTCAGCCGCTCCACATTCGCGTTCATCAACACATATGGACTGGCTGGCGTTTCGCCATCTAATCAATGCAAGTTTTCGGTGGAATGCACGCACGTGTCTTCCATCTGCCTACCCAATCAAGCTATATACGAGGCATCAGCCTCAGTGTTTAACACACAGTGCTACCGATACTCATTACGTACTTTCTTCTCTTCCGCGTTCTCGTGCAATCTCAGGATCGCAACGACACTGGTCTTGGACCGCCTCCTATTTCTTCTTCCGTAGAATAGTACGAAAGAGCCTCTGTCGTTAGTGAAGGCTTCCGCACGTTGCTTGTTAGAATCGATGGCCTGGCTACCAAACCGGAGTCGTTGACGGAGGATTCACTGGTTCGCTAGACTGACTGAGCATTGCTGCTGGAAGACAGCAAGAGCACGACTGGAGCTTGAAGAGGGTCTGACACAGCAGGGCTGCTGGACTTGAAGACGTGAGCACTCAGGTGACTTTCTTCCCCTCTTTCTACTACGGAAATGACTTAGTTTCTTCCGGCTTAGGTCGTGTCCCTGATTGGCACACTCACACCTCTAGGCATGCCTGCCACGACAACTTCTCTTAAATCTTACTCGGATGTAGTAGTGCATTACCGCTGCGCTGTCGATTACCGTGTTTTTCCTCACGATCTTATGAAATGCTTTGGATCATCTGTTCTTTATCCTTTTTAAACGCTCCGCGTGCTACGCCTGAGACCGCTGCGTGTCTTGTTTCTCCCACTGTCTGGTTCCCTTCGGAACTTCGCTCCTCCTGTGTCCCATTCTTGGTCTGGCTGCCGAGCAGATGGCGTGCAGTTCTTGTGCGAATCGCCACAACGGATGCCTAGGGTCAGGACCTTAGCCAGCCGGCAACCGCCCCTAACCTATGAAACGACGGATTGCTACTACAGGATCTTTCCTTCCGTCATTTGCCGTCGCGGAGTTGTATATATGGATGCGTTGGATACTTTTGATCCTACTTGTCTCAAGAAAGTTTCGTCTGTGGCCAGCTCCAAAACATTTGAGTGGCATCGCAGCCATATCGCAGTAGTACACCGGATGTCGTAGCACGACCGGATAGAACGATGATATGCAATCAACCGGCTATCTGGCCAGTGTATGTACACGTAATTGGATCCGCGCATCGCATTAAGACCGGACTTGCGCCAGTGTCTTGCCCTCGAGTCTGTTCTCACCTCCTCACTTTCACCACCTCCGTCTTGGGCGTGCATGTGTGCCTATGGGCCCTTAACTTCATGCCTCGGACGGAAGCCGAGGACTTGCGTATGTCTTCGACTGGCTCTCCATCCTTTCCCGGTCTGAGTAAAACCTGAGGACCCCAGACTTATTATAACGGGCAACATTCGCTTGTCTCTGCAAGAATTGCTCAGGAAAGGACTCATAAACGAACTACAGCCTCTATGAAAGTGGGTTATATTTAAGCCACTTATAGCGCTATTGTGAGTTCTAGTTCCAAATAGCGGAGAGTGTTTGATAGGGACTTGTGATCAACTTCTCCAGTACTGGGGCTAAATGTACCGCTTATGAATCTAGAGGAAGCTCCATACTAGGTTACAATTGTGATTTAGCACTCAAGATAAGTAATAGACCGAGTCTTTCCTCAGTCTTGCTGTCAGCTGGTTCCAATTTAGGTTAAAACTTACATATTCCCCAGTTTCAGGAAAAGCTACTGAATAATGCCATCCATCTGCCTTCCAATCTCTGAGGATTCTCCTGGTAACAATGTATCTGAAGACTGTTATTTGTGCCATGCTGCATGATGAAGAAACAGATCCACTCATGCAAAGACTCTCATTTTGCATATCAGAAATGAAATGATTGTACTAGTATTATAAAAGCCTACTTCCATTCTATAATTTACCCACATTATAAGATGGAAAATATATGTGTTCAATGCCGGCATTCACGCAGGCGCAAATTTTATATTAACTTACATGAACAGGAACCTCACAGTATTGCTTTTGAAATCGTCCTGCCTAGATGGTTGTGTACATAGTAGCCCATCTCTTCGCGCAGAAAGCAAGGAAGCGTTCCTCTGCCCTTTTCAAGCCCGTGTTCATTTCAGATCATGCAGATGATCTTCACGCTACCCAGCCTAGAACATATTACGCATTCACATTCTCACTTCAAACAACTAGCAGGAAAAAAGGTGTGTGTGCATGCATGAAGTGATAAGCGGCACAGTGAGCGGCCACTGCAAACGACACGGACGCGAAACTCACATTACACTCTCTCTGGCGTCCCCGTTTGAGTTCTATTATTTAAGGCTCCACAAATGATGGATCATATGCATACGGATCCGCCATTCGTTCCTTGAGGCACCTTCAGGCTGCTTTCGGGGGCGAGGCGTGGGCTTGCACCAGTCCCTTTGCCTTAGGGGCAGTCCTTCTGGCATTGGGCAGCTTCCCCAGGGTACACCCATCACTTTCCATTTGGCTGGTCAGGTTGGCCTTTGGGGGTGACGCCCGCGCACACAACACATACTCCTCGCACGGGCTTCTCGTGCGCGGCACACTCCCTGGGCCACCGTATCCCAGCTGCTGTCGGGGCGATGCCATTGGCTGACCAATCCCTACCTTTAGGTGGCGTCTCTTTCCCTGGATTGGAGATCCCCAAGTCGTCCAAATTAAGTCACTTCGATCGGCTGGTATGACGTGCTTCGCGGCGCGGAGTGTGTGTGTGCGTTGCCCTGGTAGCTTCACCCGGCCCGATTGGAAATACATTGACCGCACTTGAGAGGTCCATCGCCAGTAAGAGACTGCCCTAGGTGAGGGAACAGGGAGCCATGCTCGACCAAAGCAGCTGGGGACTGTGTCTCAACGGAGCTTTCATCGCAGAATAGGTAGAAGCAGTCTCATGGAAGGGAGTGTGTGTGCGCTCAGGTCCGAGTCATATTCTAACCGGCCGTATCGAGGTGGCTGGTGATCTGCCTTTCAAAGAAGAGCTTCTATCAAGCTATGCGAGTATGTCGACCTAGCTTACGTGAAGGGCCTCGCTAAAGGCAAGTCCTTCCCCCCAACCACCTTACCCCCATTTCCTCTCACCTCATGAAGTCTAACACGAACATGTGGAAATGGCGGGAACACATTGGTTTAATAGGCCTAAATTTAGGGGGCGGGGTTAATTTCACCTCAATGCCTAAATCAATGCTGGGTCTTCCTATGGTGAGGCCATATTGGGAGAACAGTATAGAGACAAACAACAAAGGAACAAAAGGTGACGAACACACACACACACACACATGAACACTCAACATAAATTCAAAAAATAAACCAAACCAGAGAAGGGGAAGACTCCTCAACAGTGAGAGGGGAGGGGAAGGCTCCACAAACATGAGAATAAACAACAACACCAACAACACGCACCAACCAACCCACGTGCCCGATAAGAAATCGGTCCTCCTGAAAAAGGAAGAAGGAACATGGCAGCAGAAAGTCATCAGCGCCTCTCTGGGAGGGAGCGCTGACAACTCACCACGATAGACAGGCGTGAGTGGCATGGCTGAACTCTACTTCCCGGAGGTTCCAAGAGAGGTCAGGAGAAACAGCGAACCCGTCCGAAGCCCAAAGAACACGTGACTGGATTGCGCAGGTCCAGTAGATCAAAAAGCCCCGCCTTTAGTGACTACGTAATGTAGGGCCTGATTTGGTTTGACTGGACCACGTGGGGAGGGTATTAGATATTTGCATACTTGGAAATACTGCAATTGGATTGGCGGGCCGTCGGCGGGAGATTTGAAGAACTGGCTATTGGCCGAGCCATGAGCAGCCGCTATAAAAAAGGCTGGCTGCGATTCAGTGGCAGTCATCCAGCAAGAGAAATAAAACGAGCTGAAGTTAACTGGTTCTCGAGTTGAATCTTTTCCCACCTGCACATTAGCTATTATTAATTAAGGTATATCAAACCTGATAATTCTTGAAAGTCAGTTCTCGAAGTGTCAAGTTTTTTTTTTTTAATATAAAAATAAATTGTAAGTCTCCATTTGCTCTCTTCAGGACTTACTTATGAGCTTTGCTCTTTAGGATTACTTATGAGGTTTTGGATTATGCATCTCTGGCATAATCTTGATTTTGTAGATATTTAGGAAAGATGGACTTACAAATTCTTATTTGTGGTAATTTTAAAACTGAAATGAAAGAGGAAAAGTACATAAGGTGTTATTGATTTACTATTGTAAATTAGAGTGGCATGCGTGCATACTTATTAAATAAATTCATCTGTGTTCTTTCCAGAAGGAATAGGAGGAAATAGTTACTTTTGATGATCAAATACAGATAAAAATGAACAGTTAGGATATTCCCAATCACCATTGTTAATTAAGAACTAAGGGAGAAAAACTTTTGCCTTCTTTTGGGACACTTTTTCCTAAGATCTGGTGATGTGTAACAGAAGCCGAGTTACAGTACTTGAGGTCTTCAAACATCTGATAATGGTATCAATTTCCTTGATCCACTTTATGATTAGGATTTTATCATTCCATTTGGAGCTTTAGCAACTTAGTTTGCTTTGTCCGTTTTTGGAATGGATGACTGAATTTTTAGCCTTCTTCAATTTATTATTTGCATTCTTCTAGCCTGCACTACTCAATTTTGATTTGTTTTTTTCTGTGCTATCTTTTTGTTTGTCTCACTTTGGCTCTTATTTTTCTTTTCCTCTGACTGTGCATTATCATTTTCCCAGATTTTTCACATACAAACTTCTTTCTTCTTTCTTCATTACTGCATATTCCCAGCTTATGGTATGCTAGATCTTGTGCTCTTCACTGTCACTCTTTTACTGGACCATACCAGATTAATTCACGTTTGTAGTTGATTATTGTGTTATTAGTAGATAGTATCTATAACAATGCTTGCTGCCAGGAGAAGAAGGTTTTCAATTACCCTGAATAATTTCTCTGTTATACCAACCTGCTATAGCCTAGGAACAGATACGAATATTCCTTTATTCATGATCAAAAGATAGGGAAGAGGAAGGAAAGAGGGAGGGGGAGGAGGAGACAGAGAGAGTGACGTGAGAAACCAAGACGCAAAGAGAAAAACGAGAAAGAAAGAAGAAACACAGAAAAGAAAGAAAAGAAAGAAAAGAAAGAAAGAAGAAAGAAAGAAGAGAAAGAAAGAAAGACAGAAAGAAGAAGAAAGAACGAAAGAAAGAAAGGCTTTGTCGATACAGTTAAATGTGGAATGTTTTATCTTGGGAAAACTGAACTACTTATTACCTGTTTCATTATTTAGAAGCAGTTATTTTAGTGGATGTATATATTATGACAATGTTTAATTTAGCTACTGTGAGACTGAATTTACTAAGCCTTTCACTCATTGTATGAATTCTTATAAGAATGTTGTCTAATTTAGAATACATATTGTGGCCACGAATGTTATAGTAATGAGTTATATAAAAAATGATAATCGAACAAATTTGCTTCTCAGCTTCTTGATTGATTTGCACATTTGGGCAAGTTAATGTGTCCACAATTCTTCACAAATGGATAGAAAAAACAATTTCCAGAAAGGCAAGCAATTCTCTCTGTACTCATTCCTACGAATGTAGCAAAAATCTCTTTTATTTCCATGATTAATAGACGCCTTAAATGGTTGGCTTGGATTAATTAGTTACAATTATTTATCTCAATAATCAAAAAAGATAACTTTGCAACACCGTTTTCCTCCACTAATGATTTTTTTTTTTTTCAGCACTCCACAAGGAAATACAATAATACGTAACCCCTTGGATCATCTACAATGTCTGGCAGCAAGTAAACTGTTAATTTCGCAGTCTA
>BHFT01062314.1:24657-45592 GCA_004320025.1 Laticauda laticaudata | reverse complement strand
TAGATAGATAGATAGATAGATAGATAGATAGATAGATAGATAGATAGATAGATAGATAGATAGATAGAAGGGTGGGTGGGTGGATGGGTGGATGGATGGACAGACAGACAGACAGACAGGATGATAGGTAGATGGAAAGAGATACAATGGATGGATGGTTGGAAGGAAGAGGGGTAGATAGATGCAATGGATAGATGGATGGATGGGGGATGGTTAATAGAGGAAGATGGACAGAAAGAGAGGTGGGGGGGGACAGACAAACAGACAATCAGACAGACAAACAGGCCGATCCAATCCAAGCCGCCCTCCTCTCTTCCCCTTCTCAGCCTGCACAGGATTTTGCAGATCCTCTCATTTTGAAATCAGCTCTCAGCTGATTTACCCAGCCTTCCCTCCCGGCGGAGAAATAATAATAATTTCTCCGGGATGTATTTTTGCCTTTCTTTGAGAACTACTGTTTAACATCTTTCTTTCTTTCTTTTCTTACTTTCTTTTTCTTTCTTTTCTTTCTTTTCTTTCTTTCTTTCTTTCTTTCTTTCTTTCTTTCTTTCTTTCCTTTCCTTTCAGTCCCTTTCCCTTCCTTCATCCTTTCTTTCTTTTGCTTTTTTCTTTCTTTCTTCTTTCTTTCTTTTCTTTCTTTCTGTCTGTCCCTGTTCCTGTCTTTCTTTCTTTCTTTCTTTCTTTCTTTCTTTCTCTCTCTCTTCTCTTTCCATCTTTTCTCTCTTTCTCTCTTTCTTTCTTAATACCTTTCATTTATTTCAGCCCTTTCTTGCCTTCCTCCCCACACCTCACACGCCACCCAGGGCAGGGGGAGTGGCAGATCAACCTCAGGGCTAAGTGAGGGCGGGGGGGGGGGGGGGGGGCTTGGGTCCGATGCATGCCATGCTTTGCGCGTGCACGCGCACGCACACATATACAGAGTGTTTCTCTGCACCTCTGGGAAATAAAAGCAAACCCTCTGCACAGTTGTACCAACTGCATAGGACAAAAGCAATCTCCTGGATTTTGGAGGGAGGGGTGAGTGTGGAAATTTCACAGCCCCCCTCCCTCTCCCTTCCACACCTTTTCGGGCTCTGGATGTGAAACGCAGCAGGGCCCCGTCACACATTGGCGCTCCAGGCCACTGCTACCGACAACACCCACCCACGCTTGCAAAACTGGAGCGCCTTGTCTCATTCTGATTCCGTGGGATTAACCCCCAAATCAAAGCTAAAAAGGAAAGGAAACCCCCCCCCCTCAAAATAATAATNGATTCCGTGGGATTAACCCCCAAATCAAAGCTAAAAAGGAAAGGAAACCCCCCCCCCTCAAAATAATAATAATCACTGGCTAAATTATCCCTCATCCTCATGATTGGAAAAAGCCAAGTTTCTAGTCCCCAGTGAGGTCTCATCCATTGCTAACTCTAAAAAAAAACAAAAAACCCTCCTTTTGAGGGGGGATGTAGCACAGAGTCACCCAAATTCAGTTAAATTGTCCCCTAATCTTTTTTGTGGGGCGGAGTGTTTGTCAGAAATGGTGTAGGGTCTCCCGCTTGGGCGGGGGGTTGGACTAGATGCCCTATAAGGTCCCCCTCCAATGAACTGTTATCTGAATAAAGCATGCCCCCCCCCCCAGCTTTTGGGGAAAGAGTATATTTCCCATCAGCCCTTGCGGCAGAAGAGGCCTGTGACATCACGAAGCCCCTCCCACTGGCCAGGTAAAGGAGCAAATCCCCACCCTGGCACAGCCAGTCGGGTCTTTTTAGGGGTTTAGGCCTGGCTGTGCCAGCGAGTTCTGGGCTTAGGAGAGGCTGGCTTTGTTTTGGCAGCTGTTCTTTCTCTCCGGCTCTTTGGCCTGGAGGACCGACCGGGTGGGCGGAAATGGGTTAGCTGACCAGGTTTTAGGCATTCCCACAATAGAAGTAGTTGGGTGATGTTAAGTTTAAGTCACTCTAGGATTTCCTTCCCTCCTTCCTTCCTTCTCTATATTCTTTCCTTCCTCTACTTCCTTTTGCCCTCCTTCCCCTTTCCTTCCTTCCTTTCACCCCATTTTTCATCTTCTTTCATCCTCCTTCCCCTTTTTCTTCCCTCTCTCCCTTTTTATTTCCTTTCCTTCATTCATGTCCTTCCCTTCTCCTTCCTTCTCATTCCCATGTCCTTCATTCTTTCCTTCTTCTTTTTTGTCCTCTTTCCTCCCTCCCTTTCTTTTTTCTTCTTTCATTCCTCTCCTTCCTTTCATCCTCCTTCTGCTTTTCCTCCTTTCCATTTTTTATTTCCTTTCCTTCCTTCCTTTCTTTCTCCTTCCTTCTACTCATTCCCACATCCTTCCTTCCTTTTTTCTATCTTTTATAATTTCTCCTTCCTTTCATCCTCCTTCCACTTTTCCTCCTTTCCACTTTTCCTTTCCTTCCTTCCTGTCTTTCTTTCTCCTTCCTTCTACTCATTCCCACATCCTTCCTTCCTTTTTTCTCTTTTATCATTTCTTTCATCATTCCCTTTTTTCTTCCTCCCTTCCTCTTTTCTTCTTTCCTTTTTCTCCCTCGCTCCCCTTTATCTTCTTTCATTCCTCTCCTTCCTTTCATCCTCCTCTTTTTCCATCCTTCCTTCTACTTTTTATTTCCTTTCCTTCCTTCCGGTCTTTCTTTCTCCTTCCTTCTATTCACTCCCACGTCCGTCCTTCCTTACTTCCTTCTTTTCTATCTTTTATTTATCATTTCTCTCCTTCATTTCATCTTCTTTCCCCTTTTCTTTCCTTCCTTCCTTCCTCCCTTCCTTTCCTCCCTCCCTTTTTTATCTTCTTTCATTCCTCTCCTTCCTTTCACCCTCCTTCCTCTTTTCCTCCTTCCTTCCACTTTTTATTTCCTTTCCTTCCTTCCTATCTTTCTCTTTCCTTCTACTCACTCCCATGTCCTTCCTTCCTTCCTCTTTTCTATCTTCTATCATTTCTCTCCTTCCTTTCATCCTCCTTCTCTTTTTTCTTTCCTCCCTCCCTCTCCTTTTTCTCAGTCATGAATCTCATTTTGTAACATATCAACTGGGGGGACCTCAACGGAAATCCTGCTATTGGGCCTACAAAAGAACAACAACCACCCACTTCAGCCCCAGCCTCTTCTGATGAAGATCAGGGAGCCGAAGACTCTTCCTCGACAGTCCCCTCCCTCCCACCCACCCATTCCCCTTCCATTAACCCAGGATCTCCTGTTGGGCCTCCAATTTCTCTTGTTCCCATCCAACAGGAAAGAAATTCTGCCCATTTGCCATGCGGCCAGAAAAGCTGCTCCCTGTGAGGCGCCTCGGTGGTTGCCAATTAAGTAAATAGCCTGAGGCCCCTAAACCAGCTCAGTCTACTCTGCTCCAGGCAGGGAGCCTAGTTTGATACTAGAAATTTCCTCCCTACTCTGCCATGTCTGAATGCTCCAATTCCAGACCTTGGCCGCTTTAAGACTCGGGCAAGTTTAAGATAGGTGGACTTCAACTCCCAGAATTCTTTGGTAATGAATGCATTCTTTTTTTATATATAAACCTATTGTGTCCGGCTTACTTTCTTATAATCCCTTCCTCTGCAATTTCTCTGTTCTAACGGGGGGGGGGGGGGGGNGGGGGGGGGGGGGAGGGAAACAGGCATGCAGTGGCAGAGAAATTCGGGGAGTTGAAGTTCACAAATCTTAAAGTGGCCAAAGTTGGACACCCTTGATCTAGATCCAGGCATTTCCCAGGAAAACTGGGCCTCTGGATACGAACCTGGCGAAGAAGCCCATCATGCAAATTCCCGTCGGGAAAGTCGGCCTTGGATTCTTTCAAGATGTATCCCAGAGCCACAGTCGACACAGGACCCCAACTTTTGTGAAGTGCTATGGCCAGATCAACCTTTCTTTACTCTACAGGACCCCCAAAAGCTCTTTCTGTACTACCTTTCTCCCATCTGCTTTGTCCGAAATGTCTCAAAATGGCTTCCGGAGGTCCATGGGAGTTGCATCTATCCCTGGTCCTACAGGACAGAGGGGAACCAAACGCAAAGCCTTTGAAGATATTTACAAGTTGGGTCAAGAGTGCAAACACAAGGAACTCACATTGTCAGGAAGGAAAAGAGATTCCTCTTTCCAGTCAAACCCAGCGGTGGGATTCAGCCAATTCAGAGCAGTTGGGGAGAACCAGTTGTTAAAGTTCCCGAGCAGTTTGGTGAACTGGTTGTTGGAAAAAATCATGGAGGGCAGAGAACCGGTTGTTAAAATTATTGGAATCCCACCACTGGGAGTCAAACCAATTTCTTCTCCTCTTTCTTTTAAAATAAATTCATGGTTGATTAAGGTCAATTCTCCAGAAAAAAAATCCGCCTTAAATTACAAATACAGGATAAGACGGACTAAAAGAATCTTCTACTTCCTTACTTCCTCATACTTCATTTTAACAACCTGTTTTTGCTACAACCGTCCCGAGTACATGTCAGTTGCTGACAACTCGAATTGTGATCACATGACTACAGGGCTGCTGCAAACAAATCTGATAATAAATAAATCTGAGGGTCACCCTTTTTTTCCTCATCACAACCTCGAATGAATTGTTGTCCATCACAGATTCCCCATGCATGTACACAGCCGTTTAGTGACTGTTTGAAGTGAAAAATCTTGTGACTGTTTTGCACACTTAACAACTGCAAGTGATTCACGAAACAATGGGGAAGCAAAGTCATAAAACGAGGCAACAACCATCAGCAACCAAAATTTTGAGCTCAATTGCAGTCTACCTATACAATTCCCACAACCAGCTAAAACACTTTTTTGAAAAAAGCAAAATATCTCACAAGCCCCTTTGTCTGTTGATCTACTTGGAGAAAGGGAATTTTCCCACCTTCCCTAAAAATGGAGATAGAGAAAAAAAAGAGGAGAAGCTAAAGAAAGAAGGAAACTGAACCACTGCTGAAGACTGTGAAGATTTTTTGAGGGGGGGAGGAAACAAGGGAAGACGGGGGCTTTTTAGTTCGAAGAGAAGACCAAAAAAAGCAAAAAAAGGAAAAGCAAAAAAAAAAAGAGAGCAGGGAGTTGACCAAAATTCATACGTCTAATATTTCATTTGTTCTGGGTTTTGTTTTTTTGTTTTTTAATTTAAAAAAAGAAGAAGAAGAAGAACTTTAAAAACCAAAAAACGAAAAAGGAAAATATTTTTGTTTTTTGTTTTTAAAAAAAGCAAGATTGTGAAACATGCAGAAAAAGAATACCTTCATCTGGAGTGGGATTGTTAGCTGATGCTTCCTCACGCTTTTTCGTGAGCGGACCTACGAACAAGAAAAAAGAAGAAAAAGGAAAAATGGGACAGGGGAAAAAAAAGAGAGAGAAAGATCAAGGAAAAAAAAGAGATTTTTTTGGGGGGGTGCATCAAAAAGGGGAAAAAACACTTTTTTTTAGCAAAATACAAACAATCTTTAGGGTTGTTTTTTTGTGGTTTTTTTGGTTTGTTCGTACGTTCGTTTCATTTTCTGGAATTCTGTATCACAGGTGTGTAAGTGCGTGTGCATGTGTGTTTGTGTGTGTGTAGGCATGAGAGCGATTTACTTTACGTTATTTTTATTTTCCCCACCCGAAAAAATAAAATAATTATATATGTATATGTATATATTATATATATACCTCCCCAAGAGTGAGAAAATGAGGGGTTCCAATCTTACCACTTTTTTGGTTTGTATTGTTCTGCTTTGTTTTCCTAGCTGTGCATTTCACAAGAGGTGGACAGGTAGAGATGTTCAACCGCGGGGTGGAAACCCAAATGATTCGTGGGTTGAAAAGGCTGCACCGCTTTGGATTCCCTGCCCCCAGAGATCTTGAAACTTGGCCACGTTAAGACCTGTGGACTTCAACCCCCAGAATTCCCCAGCCAAGTTCTTTTCCCCTGACTTTAAGATACATTACATCTACTGCATTCCCACTGAAGTCCACAAGACTTAAAAGTGGCCAAGGCTGGAGACCCTACGATAAAGTTAACGCAAGCCATCGAGGAAAAACAGGATGCCAATTCGCAGTGATCTACTAGATTCTACACATCAATCTATTCTATACATAGATTCTATGCTCCAGATGTGACCACTTTAAGACCTGTAGACTTCAACTCCCAGAATTCCCCAGCCAAATTCTTTTCCCCCCCACTTCCCTGACTATATTACGTCAACTGCATTCCCACCATCTATTAAGTATTTTTTTAAAAAATGCAATAGTCTAACTGTTCTTGTCCAATCCTTGCTGAATTCTGGCAAACCCCTGCTGGCTGTGGAATTCTGGGAGTGGAGGTCCATAAGTCTTAAAAATGGCCAAGGTTGGGAGACCCTACTATAAAGTTAATGAATCTAGGAAAAGCAGTGCCGAGGGATGCCAATTGCTAATGGTCCACTATTCTATACATCAGGGCTCTCCAAATTTGACCACTTTAAGACCTGTGGACTTTAACTCCCAGAATACCCCAGCCATGTTTGTTTTTTCCCACTTCCCTGACTTTAAGATATATTATGTCTACTGCATTCCCACCGTCAATTAAGTAAATCATCCTCCCCCCCCCCCAAAAAAAGTGATAACAATAGTTCTAACCACAGTTCTATCCATGCTGAATTCTGGCCAATCTTTGCTGGCTGGGGGTATTCTGGGAGTTGAAGTTCACAAGTCTTAAAAGTGGCCATCTTTGGAGACAAACACTGCCCCCTCAATTAACCAATTAACCTGTCAGGATGACAGCGGAAAAACAGACCCAAGGGCTAATGCAGGGGCCTGCAACCTTAAACACTCAAAGAGCCATTTGGACCAGTTTCCCACAGAAAAGAAAACACCGGGAGCCTCAAAACCTGGGTGAGTGTGGCCAATTCGACATCACTCACTCTCATCCGGTCATCGTGTCCTGCTCTTGAATATGGAGCAAGTCTCCATCATCCACCATCCCCCTTACCTTCTTAGGCCAGGTGAGGAGGGATGGGGAGGGGAAGGGACAGCCAGTGGTGGGATCGGCTGAGGAGACCCAGCAGAGGGCTGAGAGAGCCACATGTGGCTCCAGAGCCGCAGGTTGCCGACTCCTGGGCTGATGCAAAGAACTTTTGCTTAGAGGGGGGAAAAAAGCTGGATTATTGGGGTACCAAGCCAAGAAACGTAGAAAACTGGGGGGGGGGTTCAGGAGTCAAAACAATCAAGATGTCAACCACAATTCCAAGATGGTTATGTGTGCAATGCACTGACAAAAGAAGGGAGGCTTCCATCAGGACCAGACAGGCTGCTCGGATTATGGAAGGGAGGAAGCCCTGGAGGGACAAGGATGGTTTATGTAGTCTTCCTCAAAATTGGGAGAAGCTTCTAACAAAGTTCTCCATCTTCGTCTCAATCCCCAGCATTCGCCCCCCCCCCAAAAAAAAATCCCCATCCAAATCAACACGAAACTGAGATTCTGGCCTCTGGAGTCCCCTCAGAATGTGTTGTGGTTAGCCAGCAGCAGGTGTGGATGGCTGAGGAGAGCGAGGACTCAGGTGAGGGGCCAGGACCATCAGGGGGTGACCTGCTGCCTTCAGAGATTGTGGGGGCTGGCAGCAGCAATGAGGAGGTTCCCGAGGAGCCTGTGCCAAGTGTGTGTGAGTGTGTGTGTGTGTGCACAGGGTTGCTCGCAGGAAAGAGCAGCTGCAGCAGCACAGGCGACTCGGGAGTAAGACTGCAAGGTAATGGCCCCTCCTTCAAGAAGATAAAAGCCAGCTGTGAAGCAGACTTTGCAGGAAGCAAAGACGTTTTGAAACTCAGCCTCGTGGACATTACAGTTGGTATTTGAAGACTCTTGTGTTGTAAAATATTTCTTATCTGTGATTCTTGGCAGTCTTGCACAGTTTGTGCTTATCAAATTAATTAGTTTGCAGCAGCCTTTTAACTGGGGATTAGTTAAGACTCATTACAAGGTTTCTGTTTCCTTTGGTTTGTGTTGGTTTTATTGGACAAGGCTTTGGGTCAGAACAGAATGGCTCACACATACACCCCCCCCACACACCATTTTGTCCCTCTCTTTTCCGGGGCGCTCCACATCAGCAAGAGGCCCTCAACAACTCGCCCAACCTGGCTCGTCCCCGGTCTGAGGAACTTCAAGCTTCTACCTTCTCCAGCCAGGGGAGGCAGTGGAGGATGGGTACTATTAACTACTGGGATGGGAAAGGTGGACCAATTTTGGGGGGAGGGACCCCAGCAAGGATGGGGCAGAGGGGACACCAGGGGAAGGGGGGGATTTTGCACCCCCTCACCCCAGCTCCTTTGGCCTTCACGGGTGCGAATTCTCCCCCAGCTCTGTTGGCTCCAGAATGGGGAGAGGGTCCCCTTCCTTTCTCAGCCCTATATGGAGATGCTGGGGGTGTGTGAAGACAGGACCATCTTAGAACAGAGTTGGAAGGGATCTTAGAGGTCTTCTAGTCCAACCCCCCCACCCCATCTAGGCAGGAAACCCTACACCCCTTCAGACAATCTTCAACCAAGAAACCAGAGAGAGGAGGGGAAAAAAAGCAGAAGTAGGTCACAAGAGAGTCCTCCAAGGCACACACACCCCAAGATTCCCCTCATCCTTTCCAACTGCCCTACCATCCCCTTCCTCCCCCCCCCCAAATAAAATCCTGGGAATTGTAATCTTTCTCACTTTTCCTTCCTAAACTATAATTCCCAGGGTGCTCCGATTTGGGTACACAGCTTCCATCCCTAACTTGCTGGCCCTCTGAATTCATTCCCCCTCTAAATGTGCTGGACCACAACTCCCATCGTCCCCCACTGAGGGTGAGGGTTGGCCGATCCCGGAGAAGATGGAGAAGAGGAGGGAGAAGGAAAAGGAAGAGGAAGATGGGACAGAAGGAGAGGAAGAAGAAGATGGAGAAGATAGAGGAGGGGGAAGGGAGGAGAGGAAGGAGGAGATGGAGGAGGAAAGGAAGAGGAGGATGGGGGAGGAAGACAGGGAGGAGGAGGGGGAGAGGAAGGAGGAGATGCAGGCAGTGGGAAGGAAAGGAAAGGCAGGAGAGGAGGAAAAGGAGGAGGAAGACGAGGAGGAGAGGGCTCACTGGTGCCCAAGTCTGCTGTCTCCCCCCCCAGCAGAAACCCTCCCACCTCCCACCACCACCACCCCATGCAGGAGAGGAGTGCTGGGGGGGGGTTGAGAAAGAGGGCTCTGCTGCCTCCCCCTCCCCAACCACGGGAACCCCCCCTCCCCACAAACCCCCCTTGGACGGAGGGGAAGGCTTTCCTGCAAAGAAGCATCAAGGATGAGAATTTGCAAAGGGCTGGGGGGGGCAGGTGTCAGAGAAGGGGGAGTGAAAAAGGGGAAGGGGAAGGACGGGGGGGGGAGGAGAGATTTTGGGGGAGCCTGCACTGCCACCCCCCTCAGCAGCAGCATCCAAAGAAAGGGGGGGGGAGACTCAGCTGTCTGTTTTTCACTGTCTCCCATTTTGCCTGAGCTGGGATTTTTTTTCCCCCCTGTTGCCATGGCAACCTGACTTAGCAGCACTGCAAAAGGACTGGTGGCGGCCTAGGAAATTGGGGAAGGGGGAACACCCCAGCAGGAAGGGAGGGGAGGAAAGGCTCACACACGCGGCTGCTTCGAAGCCAGGCCTCGACTTGCGACAGTCCATTTAGGGGCAGCCCTCCACCCCTCTGGGATCAAACATGGGGACTCTTGGGAAACTCGTCTTTACGACTGTCATAGGATTTCCCTCCCCAGGGTGGGGGTGGGGGGGTTTCAGGAGATCCCCCTTTTGTGACTATCGGCAGGCCACCTCGCTCCTTTCCAAATGGCAGGGATTTCCTTTCAGCAAGGGTGGCGAGGAAAGGGTCGTAAAACAGGGCCAAACTCAGCGGGATCTGTGCCTTGCTTAGCGACGAAGACATTGGGCTCCGTCGTGGTCATAAGTCAAGAACTAGCTGCATTAATAATAATATTTGTGATACATTTTTAAATGTTCAGCTGATTGAGTTTCATGTTCAATGAGTAAAAGTTTATAATAGTAATAATAATAATGATACATTTTTAAATGTTCAGCTGAGTTTCCTGTTTAATGAATAAAAGTTTATAATAGTAATAATAATTGATCCATTTTTAACTGTTCAACTGAGTTTCATGTTTAATGAATAAAAGTTTATAATAATTGATCAATTTTTAAATGTTCAGCTGACTTGTTTAATGAATAAAAGTTTATAATAATAATAATTGTGATATATTTTTAAATGTTCAACTGACTGAGTCATGTTCAATGAGTAAAAGTTTAATAGTACTACTAATAATAATTAATCAATTTTTAAATGTTCAGCTTTTATGTTTAATGAATAAGTTTTTAATAATAATTGATCGATTTTTAAATGTTCAGCTAATTTTTATGTTTAATGAATAAAAGTTTATAATAATAATAATAATTGTGATACACTTTTAAATGTTCAACTGAGTTTCATGTTTAATGAATAACTTTATAATAGTAATAATAATAATTGATACATTTTTAAATGTTCAACTGTTTCATGTTTAATGAATAAAAGTTTATAATAATAATAATTGCGATACATTTTTAAATGTTCTACTGAATTTCATGTTCAATGAATAAAAGTTTATAATATTAAAATAATAATTGATCAATTTTTAAATGTTCAGCTGACTTGAGTTTCATGTTTAATGAATAAAAATAATAATAATAATAATGATACATTTTTAAATGTTCAACTGACTGAGTTTCATGTTCAATGAATACAAGTTTATAATAATGATGATGATGATGATGATGATGATGTAGGGTTTCCCACCTAAGCAACTGGTTGGACTTGAAGTCCACCAAGGTCCCTTCCAACTCTTTCAATAATAATAATAATAATAACCATAAAATCTCTGTCTACCAACTTCCATGCAAACCCAGATAGTTTGCCATGCTTTGGGCAGGATTGGAGGTCACCCCGAAGGTTTTGGCGGCTGGGGAGGGATGGAGGGAGACCCCACCCCACCCAACCCAGCTAGGGGAAGGGGCCAGGTGGGTGGGTTGCGTGTGTGTATGTGTGTGCCAAATTCCAAAAAACTTATGGCGAAGGGAGAGGGAAGGTTTCCTGGCCAGCACCCCTCTCCTTTGGCAGAGGAAGCCCACCAAACTGTGCATCTGCACATGTGACTGCAAAGAGAGACTGGGCTGGCAGGAATTCCAGCATGCAGCCTGGAAAAACCCGGACCCGGTTTTAAAGGCGATGGGGCAGGGGCCTTGAGTTGCTTCATGGAGTTGGAAGGGACCTTGGAGGCCATCTATTCCAACCCTTCTCGCTCAGCAGCCCAGACGGGTTGGCATGTCGAGATCCGAAATGGGCACCAGGGGTGGCAGAATCGGGGGGGGAGGGGAGGCATTTGGGGTTCAGGAAAAAAAAAGGGTGGCCTGTCTAATTAAGGGGGCACCCCAAGTGAGAGATAAATCAATGCTGGTAATCCTCAACTTAGGACAGTTCATTACAATGGGGCTGAGGGGGAAAAAAGGAACCTTTATGACCCTTTTCCACACTTACGACAGTCGCTGCATCCTCAGGGTCACGTGATCAAAATTCAGGCACTGGGCAATTGGCTTGTAGTTATGACGGTCGCAGCCCACATCCATGAGGAAAGCTGGATTCACTTAATGACAGCCTGATTCATTTTACAACTATGTTATTCCCTTTGTTGGGAATAACAAGTTTAATGACCAGGGCAAAAAAAACCAACCAAAAAATGCCAGGCACAACTCGTTTAGCGACTGCCTGGCTTTGGGTTCCGACTGTGGTTGCAAGTCGAAGATTAGGGGAGGAGGAAGGTAAAATCAGGACCTTTGGAAGGGAAGAGGATAAGGAAGAAGAGGAGGAAGGAAGAAGGAAGGAGCGTTATGGGATGCCTGACTGGGCCATTCAGTGGTCTTCAGGTGGTGCTTGGCTTACGATGAATTCACTCAGTGACCATTTGAAGTTAGGACAGCACTGAATGGCAATCAAGGCCGGATTTGGGCATTCCTTTCCCAATTGGCATCTCTTGCCCTCCTCCCTTTTACCACCCCTTTGCTTAGCGATGGAAATTCGGTCACAACTCTTCGAGATCGAGTCCTCCACTTACACCCAAATTTTGATTTCGAGGCCATAAGGATGCCAGAACAGTTGTAAGTCTGAGGATTTTTCTCAGCGCCATGGTAACTTCTAAGGGTGGCTAAAAATGAACAGTCATAAGTGCGAGGACTGCCTGTGAGGGATAGTCTCCAGCTTATGACGGAGCCCCCAAAGTTCCTGGGGCTGAAGTGAAACGTGTGTTTTACAACCTTTTCCTGGGCACCATCGCAAAGTGAAGTGTCGGCGGTTAAGTTAGTACTGTACCCACGGTCGTTAAGCGAATCCCCTTCCCTTTGCTTAGCTCATCAGAAGGGATGCATGTCCCACCCATCCCCTTTCCTGGGACACTGCAACAGGCGTAAGTACAGGCCAGTTGCCAAGCCTCAGAATTTGGATGGGCGCGAAGTGTGGGAAAATGGTTCTTGGTTGTGGCTTTTTCAATGCCGCCGTAACTTCAGCCGGTTGTTAAGTTGAGGATAGCCGGAAAAACCACAGGTTTTTGGGTGTGCTGAGGAAACCTCCTCCAGAAGAGGTGGGTCCATAGAGATTGGGCTGAAGAAAAGGAGAGGAGGGGGGTCCCAAACAGACCCAAACTGGCCAAGCCTGAGCTTCCTTCCTTTGGGGAGGGGGTCTCCACCCCATCCCCCACTTTCAAGAAGAGACTGGACTACTATGTCAGAAATGGCGTAGGGCGGGCAGTTGGACTAGATGACCTAAAAGGTCCCTTCTGACTCGGATGATCTGTTCTTTTACAAGCCCCACCCTCAGGTACCCCAAAGAATGAGACCTCCTGCCTTTTGGGGCACCACCTTGCCACCTCCCCCTGACCCAGTTGGTGGGATGTCCCTGCCCTATCCTGTCCTATATTTGTGCTTTTTTCAGCTCTCATACAACCGGTAGTTTCCATTTACAGAGAGAGAGAGACCCTCATTTTCCGAATCCAAGGAGGAAGACGAAACAGCTGATAGGGAGCAGGAGCGGGGCTCCGTTGGCTGTGGAGGAAACTGGGGAAGAGCAAAGTCTGGCTGGGCAGAGCAGGGGAGAGGTATAACAAGGGAGAGGGTGTGCAGAGGAAAACCCAGGCCCACTCACCCCCTCTCCATCTTAGGACAGGAACGCAGGGAAAGGAATGCAGGGAGGAACTGAGAAGGGAGCAATGGGGGTTGCCTGGCTTAAGGAGAAGGAAATGGCCCTGATTCCCTTCATTAGCCCCAGCTAGGAAGAGAATTTAAAAGAGATGCAAGCTGACAGTGCCGTTCGCTGGGAGCAAACAGATAGTTTTTCCTGGGTTGACTTTGCTTATCTTCTTTCCTGGTTGACATCTGGAATTCCTTCTCCTGCCCTGCCGGACTAAATAACTTCATTTTGCCTTGATTGGACTTTAAATTACCATTTTTGTTGACCACGTTTTGGACTTGAATCTCTGTTGGGAGAGTTTTTCTCCCGCCCAGAAGGTAACCAGGTAACCAGGACATTGGGGGCAAAGTTGGAGCTAATAAAGATATCATCTGATTGGGTTGGCTTTGTGCCATGCTCCTCTGGGTCATTGCAGGGGGCTTCGTTGGCCCACTGGAAGAAAGCTCTTTGTGCTCCCCTGCCCTCCCTCCTGAGAAAAATGGAGGTGGGCACACCTTGGCGAAGAAGGGCCGAAGTTGGCACGCTGGGTCGGGTTGCAGATGTGGCACAAATTCAAAAGGGAAAAAAAATCGAGAGAAAAGAAGAGGGAGTATGTGTGCCTTCGGTAGGGAAGACCCCTCCGGATGCCCAGCAGGACCCAAGAAGGATGCTAAATGCCCACCAACAACACTACCGTGCCCAGCCACTTGCCCGCCGCTTACCATCCTCCATGGGGACGTAGACATTGAGGTACAGGCAATCTTCGCTCTGGTTCTGGACGTAGCTGGCCACAATCTCCAGGTTGTCAGTGAACCAAACCGGCAGCATGATGGCAGGCAGCATGCCGTGGATGTTCTGTGGGCACACTGGGGCAAATGCCGTGGCATTGCGCACCTCGGACCATGAAGCTGGTGCCTCAGGCGGCTGGAAGCGACGCTCACCGACGGGCGGCGTGGCATAGGGGATGCCCAGGTACTGTACCACGGGGCCGAGGATCTCGTTGTTCAGGCCTTTCTTGATGCCACGCAGCTTGCCGTAGTTGGTGGGCACCACGGGGTACTTGTCTTCGGGTTTCTGGCCCAAGAGAGGCGATGGGCGCAAGGCCAGGCCCAGCAGCCAAAAGAGGAGGGCAGAACCCGGCCGGATGTTCAGCAACCAGCGGACGAAGCTTGGAGACGAGAGGAACATGGTGGCCAGAGAAGGTGCCAGGCCAGAGGTCCTTCACAAGTGGGGGAGGGGGAGGAGAGAAAGAGTCAGGTAGGGCCAACCCGAGGAGAAGCACCAGGAGAGGAGGAAGAGGAGGAGGAAGTAAGCCGGAGAGGTTGCGGGCCAAGCTCAGAAGTTGAGGAAACCCGGCTGTCCTAACAGGAGAACCCCAAAAATGTTCTGGCCAAGATAGGGCATCTGTTGCGTTCCATGGTGGGTGTGGAGCACCTCAACGGCCAGCCAGACGGTCCGAAAGAGGCACCTAGAGGTTCAGGAAGGAAGAAGAAGAGAGAGAAGTTGTGGGTCAACCAGAAGTAAGAAGAGAAAAAGGCAACAGGTAGGAGCAAGGTGGACCCAACGGTCCAACAAGAATAACCTTCTCCATCTCTGCTGAAGAGGTCTCCAGGAGATCCATTGGGACTCATCTTCCCACCCACCCTCACGTGTCCCAACCCCAAAACTCATTTCAGGAAATAGTCTGGGCAGAAGTGTAGGAGGAGGGTTTAACGTTCAGACCAAGTTCTAGTGGTGGACTTCCAAGGAGACACTGAAGCAACAGTAGGCGAGCATCTCACCAGGTTCTAGTTCCCAGGAAGAAGAAGAGGGGAGGCCCATGTCTTCATGAGGAACCCAAGAGTACGTCCCACCAGGCCGCAGGGTGGGACCACCAGGGTGGAATCCTCCACCTTAACCAAAAATATCCCAAGGCCCACCTACAGGATTCCAAGGTCCCTCAAGAAGAAGGAATCCAAGGAGAACCCATAACTCGTCCTGTTTCAGGGAAAGGGCACCCTCCACCTCAGTTGTCACTGCATGGAGACATCCCAGGAGATGTGGAGATCGCGAGATATCCAAGTGGCTTCTTCTTCCGCCCTGAGGACACCAGGAGGAGACTCTCCTAGATGAGATGTCCCAAGCTCCAGGATCACCTCTAACCAAGAGGTGGAAGGACAGTGGAGGAGTCCAGGTGACTCACACTTAAGACCAACTTGTGGGACACCCGGCTTATATAGGGAGTCCTCAACTTTCACCACAATGGGGCTCCCCTATTTTCTGTCACTTAAGAGAGAATACTTCTTAAGTGAATTGTGCCCCAGTTTTATGACTTTTCTTGCTGCGGTTGTTAAGTGAATCCTTGAGTCACATGGTCGTTGAGTAAATCCAACTTCCCTCCATTGACTTCGCTCACCGGAAATTCGCAAAAAGAGGATCACCCTGTGACCATCATAAAGATAAGTCAGGGGCCAAGCATCTGGAGTTTCAATTGCACGACCAATGGTGATTTGGTCATTAAGTGTGAAAAACGCTCCTCAGTCCCTTGTTTCCGGACCGTTGTGGCTTCAAATGGTTGGTAAACAAATGGTTGTACCTCAAGGACAGGCAGCCCTCAACCTACAGCCACCATTGCTGTTGTTAAGAGAGTCATGCTCGGTTTTTATGGTTTGCATTGACACCATCATTAAGCGGATCGCCGTCACCAATCAAGGACTCCTGCTGTACAAGGGAGTCCTCGACTTATGACCACACTGGGGCCTCAGCTCACCATTGCCAAGCAAGGGAATTTCATTCAGTGTGTTTGGTCCCATTTGAAGACCTTTTTTTGTTTTTTGGGGCCATTAAACAAATCACTCCAGTCGTTAAGAGAGCCACACCGCTGTTAAGCAACTCCGGCTTCCCCAGCTGACTTCGCGTGTTGGAAATAGGGGGGGAAATTACGGGATGCTGCACCCATTCTAGACTACATGCCGCTCTAAATGTTCATACTTATGATGGCCATAAGTCCGAGGACTGGTCATAAATCAGAGTTTTCCCATTCCGAACCCGCTGTAACCTTGAACACTTGCTAAAGGAATGTCTACGGAGGAGGCTCAGTCTCCATGGGAGACTGAGTGAATGTAAAGGAATGGACGTTAAGTCAAGGACGGCCTGCAGACTGGACACTCTGTTTGGCCCCACGACGGGGCAGAGGTCCTGGTTAGCATCAGGCCTTCCTCTTCCTCCTCCTCCTCCTCCTCCTCTGGCCGTGGCCTTCTCTCTCTCATCTCCCCAGAATCACTGTATCAAATTCTTCCCCGTCTTTAATTAAATAAAATTGGAGTTATTTTGTTGATCATTCACAATGTGGCAATTAGGATTAGGAAACGTGTAATTAGTACCAAATTGTGTCTGGGAGAATCCAAAGGCCCAGAGAGAGGGGGCTGGGAGGGGGGGCGAAACCCCACACTCTCCCCACAATGCCTGGACAGACTGGGGAAGGGACTGGGGGAGGGACCAGGAGGAAGCAGCAATCCACACCTGGGACTTCATGGGAGGGGAGAGTCAAGGGGAGGAATGGATGGATTAATCCAGGGGTCCCCCAACCTTGGCCACTTTAAGACTTGGTGGACTTCAACTTCCAGAATTCCCCTTTCAACTACGCCTATTGTCTTTTTTCCCTCCTACTCCCTGGAGCAGAGAGACTGCAGAGGAAGGGATGACAAGAGAGGAAGCAGGCAGAGAGAGTTGAAGTCTAGCAAAGCTGGCTGGGGAATTCTGGGAGTTGAAGTCCACAAGTCTTAAATCAGGGGTCTTCAACCTTTGCAACTTTAAGGCTGGTGGACTTCAACTCCCAGAATTCCCCATTCAACTATGCCTGTTTTCCACCCCCCTCCTACTCCCTAGATTAAGCAGGCATAGAGAGTTGAAATGTTACTGAAGCTGGCTGGGGAATTCTGGGAGTTGATGTCTACAAGTCTTAAAATGGCCAAATTTGGAAACCTCTGGATTAATGGATGGATGGAGAAAAATGAAGAGAAGATGGGAAGGAGGGAGGAAGAATAAGAAGACACCATGGATAGAGGAGACACACACACACACACACCAGCCATGGTCTTCCGAGACTCACAGAGGCATTGCCCATGGCCTGCAAAGATTCACACACGTTTCATCCAGGATCTTCCAAAGTTCACACAAGAATCATGTACGGTTTCAGGACTCGCCCAGACTTCCTCCATGGCCACCCAAGATTCACTGAGGCGTCACTCATGGTCTTGCAAGATTCACACAGACTTAATCCGTGGTCGTGCAAGATTCACACAAACATGTTCATCCAAAGCTTACCCACATCAATCATGGTCATCGAAGGCTCACGTACATCAACCATGGTTATTTGAGGCTCACACACATCAATCAGGCTCATTCAAGGCTCACAGATCAACCATGGTTAACCAAGGCTCAAACACATCAACTGTGGTCATCCAAGGCTCAAACACATCAATCGCGGTCATCCAAGTCTCCAACACATCAACTATGGCATTCCAAGTTTCACATACATTAAACAGGCTCATTCAAAGTTCATATATATCGACCATGGTTAACCAAGGCTCAAATATATCAACCATGGTTATCCAAGGCTCACACACATAAACCATGGCTTTCTTAAGGTTCATAAACATCAACGACTGTCATCCAAAGCTCACACACATCAACCATGATCATCCAAGTCTCAAACACTTCAACTATGGTCACCCAAGGCTCACAGACATCAACCATGGTCATCCAAGGCTCACACATATTAATTACAGTCATCCAAGGCTCACACACTTCAACCATGGTTAACCAAGGCTCAAACAAATCAAGGCTCATCCAAGGCTCAAACACATCAACTATGCTCACCCAAGTTCACACACATCAACCATGATCATCAAAGGCTCACACATATCAATCAGGGTCATCCAAGGCTCAAATACATCAAACATGGTTAACCAAGGCTCAAGTCCACAAGTCTTAAACTTGCCAAGTTTGAAAGACCCTTGCTTTTATGCCAAGGAAGAAAACCTCTTCATTCCAGGTGGATGTCTTTCAAACATGGCTGTTTTAAGGGATTTCAACTCCCAGAATTCCCCATTCAACCAGGCCTGGTTTTTTTTTCCTTTCCTTCCTACTCCTTAGATTGGAGAGATTGCAGAGGATGGGATTACAAGAGAGTAAGCAGGCATAGAATTGAAGTCTAGCGAAACAGGCTGGGGGATTCTGGGAGTTGGAGTCTTCTAGTCTTAAAGTTGCCAAGGTTTAAAACTTAACTCTTCCTAATCCTGAACAGTTGTAAAATGGTTGTAAAATGAGGATTGGCTACAAGTGTTCAGAAGGGACAGGTCGCAACGAAGAAAACCTGTCTCGATATTTGATACGGCGGATCTGCCATAAAGTTAAAGATCTGCCTTGTGATTTATTCTTTCGTTTTTCCCAGCTGTGGGAGGTTGATGCAGAAAAACAAAACAAAACAAAACCCAGGGGAATCTATAACCCTGCGTTGCTCTGAGTGCTTGTTCACTCCAGAAACCATCATGCTGAGCTGGCATAGGCCGCCAACCATGGTTTTATCTATTACAAAGCTGAGGTCAACTAAACCAGGGGTCTCCAACGTTGGCAACTTTAAGCCTGGCAGACTCCAACTCCCAGAATTCGCCAGCCAGCTTCGCTAGACTTCAACTCTATGCCTGCTTACACTCTTGCAATTCTTTCCTCTGCAATCTCTCCACTCTAGGGAGGAGAGAAAAAAAACATGCTAATTGAATGGGGAATTCTGGAAGTTGAAGTCCTCCAAGCTTAAAGTGGCCATGGTTAGGGACCCCTGATTTAAGACTGGTGGCTCCAACTCCCATAATTCCCAAGCCAGCTTTGCTAAGACTTCAACTCTATGCCTGGTTACTCTCTTGTAATCCCTTCTTCTGCAATCTCCCCACTCTAGGGAATAGGAGGGGAAAAAAAACAGGCCTGGTTGAATGGGGAATTCTGGGAGTCGAAGTCCACAAGTCCTAAAGTGGCCAAGGCTGGAGACCCCTGATTTAAGACTGGTGGACTCCAACTCCCAGAATTCCCCAGCCATCTTCGCTAAGACTCCAACTGTCTATGCCTGCTTACTCTTTTGTAATCCCTTCCTCTGCAATCTCTCCACTCTAGGGAGGGGGGGGGGGAAACCGGAGGCCTGGTTGAATGGGGAATTCTGGGAGTTGAAGTCCACCCGTCTTAAAGGGACCAAGTTTGAAAACTTAACTCTTCCTAATCCCATCAAAACCTTATTTTTTTCCTGGTTCTTAAGAATCAAACAGCGAAAAGACGTTTTCCTTCCAGCTTCTGCATCTCTGCATAACAACACGCAACACAACTGACAAAAGTTCTGGGGCTTAATTGGGGACTTTTGGGGGGGGTTGTGTCCCACTAAGTCATGGTATCATTACACACCTAGGGAATCTACAGAATACAGAATAACAAGAGTTGGAAGCGACCTTGGAGGTCTTCTAGTCCAACCCCCTGCCCAAGATCATGGAAACCTAGGGCTGGAAGGGACCTTGGAGGTTTTCTAGTCCAACCCCCTGCCCAAGATCATGGTAACATAGGGCTGGAAGGGACCTTGGAGGTCTTCTAGTCCAACCCCCTGCCCAAGATCATAGAAACATAGGGCTGGAAGGAACCTTGGAGGTCTTCTAGTCCAACCCCCTGCCCAAGATCATAGAAACATAGGGCTGGAAGAGACCTTGTAGGTCTTCTAATCCTGCCCAAGATCATAAAAATATAAGGCTGGAAAGGAACTTGGAGGTCATCTAGTCCAACCCCTGCTTAAACAGGAGCCCCTGCATCATTCCAGACAAACGGGTGTCCAACCCCTTCTTGGAAACCTCCAATGAAGGAGTAGACTCAATGTCTGGTGGCAAGCAGATGGGTGAATTGTTCTCACTGCCAGGAAAATTGCTCCTTTGTTCTAGGTTGCTTCTCTCCTTGGTTAGTGGGGTATAATTTGCATTTTTGCAACAATGAAATCATGGTTTTCGCACCTCTGAACTGCTGCAAGGCATTAAGTGGGTCACCCAGTTGTTAAGTGAATCCAGGAGGGGGGGAAACATTGAGTGTTTCACCACAGCTGTCACAAATACGAGTCAGTCTGCCAAGCATGACAATCGCACGACTGCAGGGAACGGGGAAACGCTACAATGGTCGTAAGCGTGAGGATCGGTTGTAAGTCACTTTTTCCTCCAGCGCTGTTGTAACAAAATGAAAAGTGGCAAGTTGGGGGGATGCCCCTGCAGTTGGATCTGGGATCACTGTGGACTAGCACCTTGAACCGTTTTAAAAAGTCAGCGCTCTGCCACGGCTGAGAAATCCTGATTTTTCTCTTCCTCGACACAGTTCTGTTGGCAGCAGCACCCGGGTCCTGGCTGGGTTGGCATCGCACGGCTGGCCAAGTGTGCCAGGTCCTGGCCAAGACTCCCAGGCAGGCAGGTTGGTTGGTTGGTCCCCGGCCCACTTTGATGGAGGCTCAGATTAGAATGCGAACTACAGAATAGAATACAGAATAACAGAGCTGGAAGGGACCTCAGAGGTCATCTAGTCCAAGGGTTGCCAAACTTTTGGACCTCAAGGGACCACTAAACTCATCATTTTAAATCCCGTAGACTAGAGACCCTGTGAAAATCCCCCCAAAAAAGTATGCAGGAAAATTCCTCACCCAGTTTTCCTACCGATTGATCGTTCTCTATTTGAGATCGTCTCCAGCTCTGTTCTCAGTGGGGGGGGGGGGGGGAG
>BHFT01062314.1:0-24639 GCA_004320025.1 Laticauda laticaudata | reverse complement strand
GAGAGAGAGAGAGAGAGAGAGAGAGAGAGAGAGAGAGAGAGAGAGAGAGAGAGAGACTGACTGACTTTTGGCTTCATGCAAGGAAAGCAGCAGAAGCCGCAGAATTCTTTCTTTTTCTCCCCCAAACTCCGCCAGAAATGAGTCTTTGGGAGGTTTGTCGTGCTGGTGCAGGCCCTTGGAGCAGGAGGCCTTGCAGGGTCCCCAAGACTCATTTCTTTTTTAAGAAGACTGGACAAGTCACTTGCCTGACATGGGCTAGGTCGGTAACCCCCCGGGGGGGCAGTGGGATGCCTTAGGGGGGCATTGAGAGGCCAGGGGGCACTGGAGGTGAGCGGCAGGGTATAATTCAGGGGTGAGAAAAAATCTTGCCCCTGCCACGTTTGAGGTGAGGCCTCGCAGACTTGTCCATCGACTTGCACGCTCTGGTAAAAGGAGCTCAATGGGGTGATCCTGCGGGCCTCTCCCTGAACTCAGTGTTGGGAAAGGAGAGCAAAACCAGAGTGGCTTTGCTTTCCTTTTCAAACACTCCGCTGCCGCCGCGTTCATGGCAAGGCCCTGCAGCTCCACCCCATTGAAGCCCCTTGCACCGGAGACACCTGCCCAAGCAAGTCCGAACAGAGCGGTGCAAAGGTAAAGAGAGAGGAAAGAGGGAAAGAGAGAAGGAAGAAGAGAAAGAGAAAAGGGAAAGAAATAAAAAGGGACAAAGAAAGAAGGAGGATGGAAGGAAGGGACAGAAAGAAAAAGAAATAAAGAAGGAAAGAAGGAGGGAGGAGAAAGATAATGAGATATCTATTCTAGTCCAATCACCTGCTCCAGCAGGGTTAGAAGAGTGTGTGAGTGTGTGTGTGTGTGTTCTCCTTGTAATTTACCAGTACATTGGTTGGTTTTGCCTTCTTCAGAATTGGCACCGTAATACATTGGGGGAAAGTAATTTTTAGGGTGGAGATCTGGTCCAATGGATCCTGTTTAAAGCCTCAACAAAATGTGAGAGCTTCCTGGTAGTCTTGACCATGTTTCGTCCACAAAACCTTTAATTAATAGAAGCCAAAGAGGTTTCAATGTGGAAAGAGGCCTTTAAGATGCATCAGGCCTCCCTCTCTCCCTCTCCCCCCTCCATCCCCCCTTTCTTTGTCCCTTTTTCTTTTTTTCCCTTTTCTCTTTTTTCCTTCTCTCTTTCTTTTCTCTCTCTTTCCCCCCCTCCCAGACTGGCTTTGCTCTACTTTCCTGATGTGCCTGCAGGGCTGGCACTTCGAATATGGATGGATAGATGGATGGATGGACAGATAGAGAGACAGGTAGGTAGGTAGATCTATATTGGTAGGTAGGTAGGTAGACAAAAAGACAGACAGGCAGGTAAGTAGGAAGGCAGACAGACAGAACTTTTGGATGGATGGATGACAAACAGACAGACAGAATGCGACAGCGGCGGCACTTTGGGAAAGCGGTGGTGGCAGCTTTTCCCAACATGCTGCCACATTCAAGGTGCTCGCTCTGGTGCGGTACAACAGTCAATGGGCCTGCAGGGCCGGCGCCTCAAAGGCCCCCCTGCCTCCTCTTAGCGCCCCTCTGCCAGCCCCCTTGGGGATGCTAAGAGGTGGCAGGGGGGGCGGTGTGTCGAATGTGGCCATGGTGGCATGTAATGTACCACTGCTGCTGCATTCGAGGTCCCGGCTCTGGAGCAGTGCAACAGCCAGCGCCTCAAAGGCCCCCCTGCCGCCTCTTAGCGCCCTTCTGCCGGCCCCCTTGGGGACACTAAGAGGAGACGGGGGCGTTCGAGGCACTGGCTCCGGAGCAGTGCAATAGTCAGTGGGTGAGCCTGCAGGGCCGGCACCTCGAATGCCCCCCTGCTGCCTCTTAGAGACCCCCTAAGGCATCGTATTGGGAACCACTGATCTATATCAATCTATCATCTAACTATCTATTAATCATGTACGGTATCTATCTGTCAGTCAGTCAGTCTGTCTATCTATTTCTCCTTTCATCCATCCATTTTATCATCCATCCATCCATCCTGTCTATCTCTCTCATCTATCTACATCTATCATCTATTTCATCTATCATCTATTAATCATGTACAGTATCTGTCAGTCTGTCTGTCTGTCTGTCTGTCTGTCTGTCTGTCTGTATCTATCTATCTATCTATCTATCTATCTATCTATCTATCTATCTATCTATCTATCTATCTTGTCTATTATCTCTCTTTCTCTCTCATCTCCATCAATCTATCATCTATCTCATTTATCATCTATCTATGCACAGTATCTATCTGTTAGTCAGTCAGTCAGTCTGTCTATCCATCCATCCATCCATCCATCCATCTTCCCTATCACCCACCCACCCCATCTCATAAAACAGAGTAAAAGATTCCTCTAAAACAAAAAAAGACTGCTCTGAATTCTCCAAGGCACTTATTCGAAATGCAGACTTCAATGGTCAGTTTATTGCCTGTATATTATCCCGAGTCAGCCTGGGCGGATCCTTAGCAGCTGGAACAAGTCCACGTCCTGCAGAGTTCGGCACCCCTCCTATGGCCTCGAGGACCCCAGCCCGACTCCTGGGCCAGCTTCACCCAATGCCAGCTGCTTCAGGGCCCTGGCTTCGAACCGGAAGGAATGCCAGCCCTCGGCAGCCGTCAGATCCACCGCCCCTCGCCGGAAGTAGAAATCGATGGCTGGGCGGTTCCAGTCCAGCACTCCCAACCTCATTTGGGTGCAGCCTTTCTCCAAGGCAATCTGGGAGGGTGGAAGGGCAAAGATGTGGGACTTAACCCCATGGGGAGGGCTTCCCTGGGAGGAGAGGGGCGGGAGGGGGCACAAATTGGGTGGGTGGGTGTGCTGGCACATGAGCCACGGTCATTGCACATGCACGCGCCTTCCAGCTGATTTCTGGCTGGTATGAGGCCTTTTCTGGCCTCCCAGAGGCTTGAGGAAAGCCTTTGCAGGCCAAAAAATAGGACCGTTTTGTCCCTTCTGGTATTTCCAGATATACCGGAAGGGATGAAACGGGCACATTTTTGTTCCTGCAAAGCCTGCAGAAGCTTTCCTCAAGCCTCCTGGAAGGCCAAAAAAAAAGGCCTCAAACATGCTGAAAATCAGCAGGAGGCGCAGTGCAGGGAAGGGGGCATGGGGTGTGTGTGTGCACTGCCTTCTGGGTGCCAGCCTACGACTACACCCGGCCTGCGAGCGTGCCCAGCACGCGCACATGCAAGTTTTGGCCCAGGAGCCCAATTGCTACTTTGAAGACTTGTGGATTTTGACTCCCAGAATTCCCCAACCCAGATGGCAGGCTGAGGGATCCTGGGAGTTGAAGTCCGCAAGTTTTAAAGGAGACTCCCACCTTTAATGACTCCAGATTTGTGGAGCCAAGTGATGGAAGTTTGCAAGAACCGCCCCCTCCATTTCCCAGAGAAATGTCCCCTCCCCACTTGGGACAGTCTTCCGTTTTTGGCAAGCGGGGAGCCACAGTTGTGTTACCTTCGCAATCTCCCTCAACAGCTTCTGCCCGACTCCTTTCCCTGTATGGAGGAAGAAAAAAAAAACACACAAACACAAACTTCAACCACCCTGCCCGAGTCTCCACCTGGAATCCAAAACGGGCTGTGTGGAGGGGAGGGGCAGGGTGGGCGGGGCAAGCCAGGGGTGGGATTTGCCGTTTCACCACACGAGTTATAAAATTAGCAACTGGTTCACCTCAACTATTGCGAACCGGTAGCAGCTGATCCCCCCTGCCCCTCCGCCATCATTTATATCAGGGGTTGCCAACTTTTTGGGCCTTAGGGACCACCAAACCCATTGTTTTAAATCTGGTAGAGCGGAGACCCTGGGAAAATCCCATCTCCCATAAAAAGTCTGCAGGAAAATCCCACCCCCACACCGTTTTCCGACCGACTGATCGTTCTTGATTTGGGATCACAGGATACCGTCTCCAGCTCCGTTCTCAGCAGGAGGGAGAGAAAGAGAGAGAGAGAGGAGAGAGACTTTTGTCTGCCTGCAAAGAAAGCAGCAGAAGCAGCATAAGTCTTTCTTCCTCTCCCCCAAACTCCACCAGAAATGAGCCTCTTGGAGCAGGAGGCCTTGCAGGGCCCCCAAGGCTCGTTTCTGGCAGAGTTTGGGGGAGAGAAAGAAAGACTTTGGCCGCTTTCCTTGCGTGCAGCCAGAAGCAAAAAGAAAGAAGCGGAAAGAAGCAGCCCGGTGGCCATGCGAGGCACGTAGGGCGAGTGGGGCAAGTTCCCCCCCTCCATCCTTCCCCCCCCCACTCCCTTGTGTTCCCATGCAGCCTGGATTAATTGCTTTGGGGGGGGGTGACATTTCTCTGTGGACCACCCAAATTTCCTTGTGGACTACCAGTGGTCCCCATCCCACCGGTTGGCGACCACTGGCTTATATGGCTGTTTTCCACATCCTGCAATTCAGCGACTGTATTTCGCATTTTTCAGCCAAATGGTAACGTAGTGAATTGGCTCGCTTAACGACGGCAGGGCTCGCATAATGGCCGCAGCGTTCACTTAACCTCCAGCGCAAACAATACTGGGTCCCTCACCCATTTCACGGCCGTTTGATCTCCTCGAAACGTGACGATTTTTTGGAGGGGGAGGTCAGCCTTACGACCGTTGCAGTGTCCCTTGGGTTACGCTTAGCGACAGACTCATAAAAATGGGGGGAAAACTCGCTTAATGATGGCCTCGCTTAGCCACAGAGCTATTGGGGCTCCAAAAGGGTTGGTGGTCAGCTGTAGGGCAGCTTTTCCAATGCCTGCACTCCTGTGTCGATGCGCGCATACACCCATTTATTATTATTATTTTTTAAACTATAATTCCTCGCCCGTTTGGCCAGGCACCCGCCCCTCCGCACCCCAAGCGAGCGACGCACCTCGAAATTCTGGCATGACGTACAGGTCTTCGGTGTAGACGTTCCTGCCTTTCCAGGTGCTGTAGGTAAAATAATAGAGGCCGTAACCGATGACGGTATGGCCTGGAGGGAAGAGAGAGAAAGAAAGAAAAAAAGGAAATAAATTGAATTTGTTTGGAAACGGGAGCTTTGGAAGTCCCCATGACTCCCAACGGCCAAATTCTGGCACCTTCAGCCATTTCTGGACCCCAAAATCCAAGCACACCTGGTGTTTCTCTTTTGGTCCGCTCCACCCGCTGAGACCTTGCTCCAAACTGCCTCACTTCCAAGCAGCGCCTGTCCGTGAACAGACTAACAGGAGTTGGAAGGGGATTTGGAGGTCATCCAGTCCAACTCCCCCCCCCTCGGCTCAAGCAGGAGACCCTGTACCAATGGCTGTCTGATTGCTTCTTAAAAGACATACCTGCCTTACTGGGTCATCTGGTTCTGTTTGTGTCTGGAGCACTTTAAGATATACGAACTTCAACTCCCAGAATCCTCCAATTTAAGGCGGATGGAACTTCAACTCCCAGAATTCCCCAACCAGCACTTTAAGAAGGATGGACTTCTGGGAGTGGAAGTCCACTCATCTTAAGGTTAGTGAGGTTAATAAACACCGGGACACCCCCCCACCTCCCCACCCAGACATTAACGGGACCCCTCCTCACCCTCTTTGCTCCGGCATTCAGGGGGCAGCTCAGCCACNCACCCCCCCACCTCCCCACCCAGACATTAACGGGACCCCTCCTCACCCTCTTTGCTCCGGCATTCAGGGGGCAGCTCAGCCACCACACACTTGTAGAAGGGGTCCTGACCAAAGCCATCTTCCCGCAGCCCTGCGCAGGCCAAGTGGGAGAAAAATTAAATTTAAAAGGGGAAGGGGGAACCCCCATAAGGACAACTGCCCCCCCCGACCCCTCCAGGGATGCAAGTCTTCTGAAAGAAAGAAAAATAAAATAAAAATAAAAATAAAACCAGGCTCTATTTATTGACCCTTTCAGAATAACAAGAGTGGTAGAAGGGTCCCTAGAGGTCTTCTAGCCCAACCTGCCCCGTTCAAGCAGGAAATCGTCCCCTTAGGACAGGCAGTCCTCGACTTACGGCCCCAAATTTAGGCTGACTCAGTGGGATGCAGGCGTGGTGAGATTTGACTCCCCGTATGACCTTCCTGGCCGCTGTTGTTAAGCGAACCATCAGAGAAATTATCCCAGCGGTTCAGCGAAGCGGGATTCGCTCGTTGGAAAGTTGCCAAAAAGGTTGATCACGTGGGATCCACCCCCACCCACCCCTGGGGCGGGGGGGAATGACATGTCATAAATACGAGTCGGTCGCCAACGGTGCGAATCTCAATCCAATGGTGTGTTAAGGGTGTGGGGAAATGGTCCTCTTGTTTCAGCCGGTTCGCAGCAGTGTGGGAGAACTGGTTGCAAACTTGTGGACTCCCGGTCACTAAATGAGTTGTCATAAGTCAAGGACTGCCTGTCATTTGCACCTGGGGGGGGCAGGGACCCCTTGTCCTCTATGGCTGTCCATCCTTCCACGCCGTCCAGATGAGAAACCCCCCCCTCCCCTAATAAAAGACCCAGCCCACCACCGCCGTGGCCTCACCTTCATCCGTGATGGCCACCTGTGTGGAGAGCTTTTCAAATGCTGCCAATTCCTGGGAGGGGGCAACAAAAAGAGAGAGAGAGAGAGAAAAGACCCCCATCAGGGGATCCGCAGGCTGGGCTGACCCATTAGGGTGTGGGAGGGGGGGCAATGTCTTGGAAAACTCCCCCTTCAAAAGCCCCCCTCCCCACTTGCAAAGCTCCCCCTCCCTTCAAAAGCCCCCCTGCCCTCTTGCAAAGCTCCCCTCCCTTCAAAAGCCCCCCTCCCCTCTTGCAAAGCTCCCCTCCCTTCAAAAGCCCCCCTGCCCTTGGAGCGCCCCCCCCCGCGCCCACCCGGATCATGCGCCCCACTTCCGCGCAATCCTCGGCTCTGGCCGGCCGGACGGTGATGGCGGCGGCGAAGTCCATGGCCGCAGCGGTCACTTCCCAACCCCTCCACCCCCCCCGAGGACTACATCTCCCAGCAAGCCCTGGGCGCGGATGGGGGGGGTTGGAGCCCAGCAGCCGAGAAGACTTCAACTCCCAGAAGGCCCCAAACAGCTGGGGAATTCTGGGAGTTGGAGTCCCACCCGTGGCCGGCTGGGGGGTTCTGAGTCTTGTTTTATTTGTTATTGTTTTGCTTTATATCTTTTATTTAGTTCATGACTTTATTTGTCTAATGGATTAAATTATTATTTTGTGACATTTATTGTTTATTGCTATTATATTTAAAGTTTTCATGTTACTGTTTTTTTATTTCTTTATTTCTCCTGCCTTTTATTCATTCAGGGACTTTCTCATATTTATCTTACGGATCAATTTATCTTCAGTTTGCGATGTTTGTTGTTTCTTATCACATCAAACACTTTTTTCTCAATAGTTGTTTGCCTTATGTTCTGTATGGTTTTTCCATTTATTAACTGGTTAAGTTTTTTTTTTAGCATTTTGTTCTCATTCTAATTAGGAGCGACTCCAATCTGTGTACAGCAAATACAGACGCACCAACACACACACAAAAAGAAAACAACCAATATGGGAAACATCTATTTTAAAATATATATATATATATTGTCTCTTTTTCCTTCTGGAATCGCAGCCATTTTTTTCCCTTCCAAGGTGAGTTTAACTTCCTTGCAAAACCTCTTTGGCTTCTCAGTGCTTTGATTCCAGAGAATGAAATAGAGTTGTCATGGCAGGTTGTGGGTTTTGTGTGTGTGTATGGTTGCATAGGTGTGTGAGGGTTGCGCACCGGGCTGTGTATGGCTGGAGGACACTGCCAGCGGCCTCATCATCTCCCCAAGGCCACTCCGGGCGCTGCCACATCTGACGAAACCACAACTTTTGTGTGTGCGAAAAAGTTATGTGTGTGTGTGTGTATATGTGTGTCTTGGACTCCAACTCCCATCGTTCCCCGGCCTGGCCTCAAATACCGATGCTGTGTCACAGGTCAGCAAAGAGAGTGGCTATGACCTTGGGATATGTGTGTGTGTGTATGTGTATGGTTGCGTAGGTGTGTGAGAGTTGCGCATTGGGCTGTGTATAGCTGGAGGCGACACTGCCAGTGGTCTCTCACCTCCGCAAGGCCCCATCTGACGAAACCACAACTTTTGTGAGCCCGCTTCAAAGTGTGTGTTTGTGTTTGTGTGTGTATGTGTGTGTGGGACTCCAAGTCCCATTGTTCCCGGGCCTGGCCTCGAACCCCTGCTGTGTAGCAGGTTGGCGAAGACCTTGGGACATGTGGGTGAGTGTGGTTGTGTGGGGGTTGTGTGTTATGTGTGTGTGCGTGCCAACGGGAGTGAGAATGAGAACGAGTGATGCAAGAGTGTTGCAAAGAAGCTTAAACATTAGTGAGGCGGCCAACCGAGAAGGACACTGTGTGCTCATCTGGCTCAGCCTCCAGTTGAAAAAAAAATATGTGGCTTGGTCACGAGTTCAAGATCCTGGCACTCCCAATAAATTAACCCCCCCCAATCACCTCTTTTAGGGGGTGAGCCCCTTTGTCGGGCGACCTCCAAACAAGGGAGCATCAAATGAGCCAAGCGAGGGCTGTTGTTGGTCAGCTTGACTTTGGGAGAGCCTCCACTTTCAGGAGCAGTCTACCTCTTACGTCAGCTGTTGGGGAGGGGGTGCGGTGTCTTTTTTTCCCCTTTTCTCACTGGTGTGTCTCATCTGGTGGGTTCTTCTGTCTCCAGATGTTTCTGGAGCTCAGGAACCTTTTTTTGGGGGGGGGGAGGATTCTTCCAAAACTCTTAAAAGCTGCCCAGGGTGTTTATATCTTTTATAAATAAATTGAATTTTGGGAAGGCCAGTCCTTTGCTGAGATTGGGGTGGGGGCGATAAAAATGGAAAAGAAAGAAGGAAGGATGGAAAGAAGGGATGGAGGGAGAAAGAAAGGGAAAGGAAAGAAAAAAGGAAGGAGGGGGAAGGAAGAAAAAAGAGAAAGGGAGGGGGAAAGGAAAAAAGGAAGGAAGAGAAAGGAAAAGAAAGGGAAGAAAGGGACAGGAAGGAAAGAAAAAAGAAAAAGAAAGGAAAAGGACAGAGGAAGGAAGAAAAGAGAAGGAAGATAAAAAAAAGGGAAGAAAGGAAGGGACGGAGGTAGGAAATAAGGAAGAGAGAAAAGAAAGAAAAAGGGACAGAGGAAGGGAGGAAAGAGATAGAAAAAAGGAAGGAATGAGGGACGGAGGGAGGAAGAAAAAGAAAAGAAAAAGGGACAGGAAGGAAAGAAGGAAGAGAAAAAAAAAGAAAGGAAGGGACGGAGGAAGGAAGGAAGAGAAAGAAAAATGAAAAATAAAAAAGGGACAGAGGAAGGAAGGAAAGAGAAGGAAGAGAAAGAAAAAAAGGAAAGAAAGAAAGGGACAAGAAGGAAGAGAAAAAAAGAAAGAAAAAGGGACAGAAATAGGTAAGAGAAAGAAGAGGAAAAAAGGAAAGAAAAAGGGTCAGAGGGAGGGAGAATAAAGAAGGAAAGAAGAGAAAGAAAAAAGGAAGGAAGGAAGGGACAGATGAAAGGGGGAAAGAGAAGGAAGAGAAAGGAAAGAAAGACAGGGAGGAAAAAAAGGAAGAGGAAAGAAAGAAAAAGGGACAGAGGAAGGGAGGAAAGAGGAAGAGAAAGGAAAGAAAGACAGGGAGGAAGAAAGGAAGAGAAAAGAAAGAAAGAAGAAAAAGAAAAAGAGGGACAGGAATGAAGGAAAGAAGGAAGAGAAAGAAAAAAAGTAAAAAAAGAAAGGAACAGAGGAATGGAGAAAGGAAGCAAGGAAAAGGAAGGAAGAGGAAAAAAAAAAGAAAGAGAAAAAAACCTGCTTGCTCCCTTCCAACTAACGTATTCTATAGCTTAATTTCCTTCAGAATTCCTTTTTTTTTAAATTTCTTTTCAGATTGTGGTTTTAATGCTTTTAATCTTAATTTTTTAAAAAATCCAATTTTCCATTTTTCTATTCTCCCCCCCCCACTTGCTGCCCTTCCCCCCTCCTGCCTCCCCCCCTCCCCTCCTCCCGGCCAAAGGTGGGATCTTGCCAACTGGGTCAAGGAGGGGGGGGAGGCCCCCCCTCCTTCTCCCGCCCTTAAAGCGGCTGAGCCGAGGCCAGAGGCAGGCAGAGAAGAAGAAGGAGGAACCGAGCAGGACCGGGAACCATGAGCTTTGTGGTCCGCCCGTGCGCCCCCAGGGACCTGAAGGACATTATGCGCCTGGTCAAGGTGAGGCTGGATGGGGGCTGAGCCAGCAGCTGGCGTGCAGGAGAAGTACGGCTAGTAGATCCATAAGTAGGTAGGAAAAAAAACAGGGTTGGAAGGGACCTCTGGAGGTCCTCTAGTCCAACCCCCTCCCCCCCCCACTCCCACTCAGGCAGGAAACCCGAGGGAACTAAGGGTGATCCAATCTCTTCTTCAAAACTTCCAGGGTTGGGAAAACTCCCGTTAGAATTGCAAGAGAGGGAAGAGAAGGAATACTATACAGTCTGGAAAATATGGTAGAGAGAGAGAGAAGGAGAGGGAGGGAGGGGGAGAGTAGAGAGAAAGGGAGAAGGGGAGAGGGAGAGTAGAGAGAAGGAGAGGGAGAAGAGAAAGGGAAGAGGGGGAGAGGGGGAGAGGGAGGGGAAAAGAGGGAGGAAGAGGGGAACGGAGATATGTGTGTGTATGTACGTATATAGTTAGTGGAAACTGGGAAAGCTGATGTCACAACCCTGGAAATATTGTATTTGTGTTGTTTTTAACTGTGTAAAACTTAATAGATATTTATTTTACTCTGAAAAGAGCAAAGAAAAAAAAACAACACCTTCCAGCCTTGGAGCTTCCCCCTCTTCCAGTGGCAAGCAGTTCCACAGGCTTTATTCGGAGTTCTCCATTACTTCTCTCCCAGTCCTCGTCTTGCGCCCAGGGCCTCCTCCCTTGACTTTGCTGCTCAGTTGGGGAGGTTGTCAGCCCCAAGAGGCTACGAGTTAGTGTGTCCGAATTTTGCAGTGCTTCCCTAGTTTGAAGACTGGTCGTAAGTCGGGGTTTCCCCCCCCCAGTGTCCTTTCAACAACGGTCACAAAACAAACTGTCGTAAGGCGAGGACTCCCTGTATTCTTGAACACCCTTCATTTCTGGCAATTGGAGAGGAAACGTGGATCTCTTAAGAGCAAAAAGGGACCCACTTCCGTGATTTTTCCCCGTAGTGACTCAACAAACCCCCCTCCCCGAGATCTGACAGCCTGTCATAAATCCAGGACATTTCTTTTTTTTTTTCTTGTCTCTCCATAGGACATTGCCATCATTTACAGCGTCCCTCTGGAAAGCCTTTCCACCAACGTCCAAGGTATGAGATAAGGAAGACAAAGGGTTTCTGCACAGGTGCAAAATTCACCTTTACTCATCGACTTCGACTCCCAATTTGTTAGAAATTGTGTAGGACCTCCTGCTTGGGTGGGGGTAGGGGGGTTGGACTAGATGACCTACAAGGTTTCTTCCAATTCTGTTAATTCTTTCCCAGAATTCCCCATTCAACCATGCCCTCTCCTATTCCCGAGAATGGAGAGATTGCAGAGGAAGGGATTACAAGAGAGTAAGCAGGCAGAGAGAAATGTGAATGAAAAGAACATTAAAAATGTGGATTAAAGAAACATTAAAATGTGGATTAAAAGAACATTTTTAAAATGTGGATAAAAAGAACATTAAAAATGTAGATTAAGAACATTAAAAAGTGAATTAAAAGAACATTTTAAAATGTGAATTAAAAGAACATTAAAAATGTGGATTAAAGGAACATTAAAATGTGGATTAAAAGAACATTTTTAAAATGTGGATTAAAAGAACATTAAAAAGTGGATTAAAAGAACATTTTTAAAATGTGGATAAAAAGAACATTAAAATGTAGATTAAGAACATTAAAAAGTGAATTAAAAGAACATTTTCAATTGCGAATTAAAGTGAATTAAAAGAACATTTTAAAAACGTGGATTAAAAGAACATGTTAAAAATATGGATGAAAACAACATTAAAAATGTAGATGAAAAGAACATTAAAAAGTGAATTAAAAGAACATTTTAAAACATGAATGAAAAGAACATTAAAAACGTGAATGAAACGAATATTAAAAATGTGAATGAAGAGAACATTAAAAATGTGAATTAAAAGAATATTAAAAAAACATTAAAAATATAGATTAAAAGAACATTAAAAATGTGAATTAAAAAGAGCATTTTTAAAATGTGAATTAAACCACCCAAAAAATAACCAATTTCATTGCAAACACAACTCAGGTGATGTCAAAAGGCTGGAGGAGAGGAAGGGGGCAAACGGTCCCCCCCAAATCTATGCCCCCCCCATAGCTCTGCCTTTTCCAGCCGGCAAAAGTCGGCCTTGCCCCCCCCTCCCCAAAAAGAGCCTTTTCCTCCTCCTCTTTTCTCCAGAGCTGGAAAAAGCCGGATTCGGGGCCCGTCCAAAATTTGAGTGTTTCGTGGCTGAGATCCCTCCGGAGCGCCGGAAGAACCCCGAAGGTCTGTGAAGTGAACCCCGATGGGGAGGGGGGGCTGACAGGGATAGGGGGAGAGGGGAGGACTGGAGGGGGGGCTCCTTTCTTTTTCATCTTTCTCTTCCCCTCCTTCCCTCCCCCCCTCTTTTCTTTCTGTCTTTTTTCTTTTTCTTTTTTTTCCTCTCTTTCTCCTTTTTCCTTTCCTTCCTTTTTCATCTTTCCTTTCCTTCTTTCCTTCCCTTTCTTTCTTTTTTTTTCTTCCTTTCTCCTTCCTTCCTGTCCTTCCTTCCTTTATTATCTTTCCCCTTCTGTCTTTCTTTTTCTTTCTTTCTTTCTCTTTCGTTCTCTTTCTTTCCCCTTCTTTCAATCTTTTTTCCTTTCCTTTCCTACTTTCCTTCCTTCTCTTTCTTTTTTCTCACTTTCCCCTTCTTTCCATCTTTCATTCTTTCTTTCCTTCCTTTTCTTCCTCCTTCCCTTTCTTTCTCTTTCTTTCTTCTTTCTTTTTTCTTTCTTTCTCCTTTCCATCTTTCTTTTTTCCCTTCCTTCCTTTTCTTACTTTCTTTTCTTTCTCACTGCCCCTTCTTTCCATCTTTCATTGTTTCCTTCCGTCCTTTTTTCCTCCCTCCCTCCCTCCCTCCCTTCTTTTCTTTCTTTATTCCTTCCTTCTTTTCTTTCTTGCTCTTTCTTTATTCTTTCTTTCCCCTTCTTTCCATCTTTCTTTCTTTCCCTTCCTTTTCTTTCTTTCTTTCTTTCTTTCTTCTTTCTCCTTCTTTCCTCCTTTCTTCCTTTCCATCTTTCTTTCCTTCCTTCCTTCTTCCATCCCTTCCCTTTCTCTCCTTTCTTTCTCTCCCTACAGGTCACAGCCTGGCTGGATATGTCCTATCCACCTATACCTACAGCAGCTGGAAAGGAAGGAATCTCTACATAGACAATTTTTACGTCATGCCCGAATTCAGAGGTGAGGTTGCCAAACCACCCCTGGCCGACTGGGCTCCCCTTCCCTGCCCAGCCGCAGCAGCAGGCGTGACCCTGGTTCACCAGGGGAGCCACACTGGGCTGCGTTCACACAACCTCCTCATCTGGAAACCAGGCTGAATAACTCTCTCCCTTCCAGGAAGGCGGATTGGGAACTCCCTGCTGAAGGAGGCAGCCAAGGTGAGACCCCTAAGGCGGGACTAGAACTCCCCGTCTCCTGGTTCTACCCTGATGTCCAAGATGGGACAAACCAAGTGGGGGTGGGATAGGGGGTGCAGCACTGACCCTTTGCAAATTGCTTTTTTTGCCCCCCCCCCCATTCCAGGCNAAACCAAGTGGGGGTGGGATAGGGGGTGCAGCACTGACCCTTTGCAAATTGCTTTTTTTGCCCCCCCCCCCATTCCAGGCCGCCTGGCAACAAGGCTGCTCGGAGCTTCACATGCATGTTTCTTACCTGAAGCCCGAAAATATGGCTTACCTGGTGAGGCGCGGCGGCGAGAACCTCACGCTCCAAGATGGCTGGAGGCTGTTTCGGTTTTATGGGGACCAGCTCTTCAAAATGGTGGATAAGAGCCAAGCCTCAAAGGGACGCGGCTTTGTGGGGGACTGAGCCCCAGCCCATCCCCGCCCACCCCACCGGCTAGGCTGGCCATTGTGCCCCTGTCCAGGCTGAGCTGGTGTGTTCCTGAGCATATCCAAAGTGCCCTGCATGATTGGGAAGTGGAAGATGGGAAGCAGCTGGGAAGCATGGGTGCTGGGACTGAAAGGTCCAATAAATTAAAATAAAATAAAATAAACTTTTGCAAAAAAAAAATTCTCGTGGCCGTTATTTTAATCTATAACCGTGATTTCATCTTTAATCTATAACCATGATTTAATCTATAATCTATAACCATTATTTAATCTATAATCTATAACCATTATTTAATCTTTAATCTATAGCCGTGATTTAATCTTTAATCTATAACCCTGATTTAATCTTTAATCTATAGCCGTGATTTAATATTTAGACTATAGCCCTGATTTAATCTTTATAACTGTGATTTCATTTTTAATCTATAACCTTGATTTAATCTATAACCCTGATTTAATCTTTAATCTATAATCCTGATTTAATCTTTAATCTATAACCCTGATTCAATAACCATGGTTTCATCTAACCCTGATTTCATCTTTAGTCTATAACTGTGCTTTAATCTTTATAACCATGATTTAATAACCATGGTTTCATCTAACCCTGATTTCATCTTTAATCTATAACCATGATTTGGCATCCTCTTTTCTTTTTAATATTTCACCAGTTTCTCAAGGTAGCTTTGCACTTTAGTCCCTGATTCTGGTACCCCTCTGGTTTCACCCCCCCATCACACACCCCTCCACAAGTCAACTTTAGGGGTGCACCCAAGGGGGGAAGGGAAAACGGGGGTGGCAATCTGTTTGGATTGCAAAGGGCTGAGTCTTTGGTCCCCAAAATCAGGATTCCCCCCCAAATCTTTCCTTCAGGGCAAAGGGAAATCTTCAATCAAAGACCCGTCCCCAAATCCTTCTTACCCCCTTCCCTCAACCATTCCGGCCTCCCCCCATACAAGAGTTTGGGGAAGAAAGGCCACAAACAGGAGGGCATTCGCCTTCCACAGCCAACTCATCAAACATTTCTTTTTTTGGGGGGGGAGATTAAGTTTTATTGATTTTTAAAAACAAACAAAACATAAAAACATCCATCTTTCTTCCATAAATATACAAGCAGTGTGTCGGTGGTTTGCAAATTTTTTTGTGGCTTCGATTTCATAGTCTCAGTTACAGTTACATTACATAATAACTCATGTTATCAATCAAAAATTGAATATCCTAGTATTATTAATCATTTCACTATAATTTTGTTCATTTCATACTTTGCGAGATAGCTATATTTTACTTAGTTTATTTATACAATTCATATAGTCCTTCCAAATCTATCTTAAACATTTTATATATGTAATAATAATAATAAGAAGAAAGAAATACATCTTTACATATTCATTATTTTCTATAATTCTACATATTCTATTACTATATTTTGTTATCTAGCCATTGATAGAAAAGGTCCCAAATTTTGTAAAATTGTTTATCCTCTTTGTTCTCTAATTTCAAATGTCAGTCTACTCATTTCAGCACGTTCCAGTATTTTCTTGATGGTTTCCTCCTGCAATGTATTTTCTCATTTTTCCAATTTTTAGCAAATACAATCCTAGCTGCTGTTAATACGTTTACAATCAAATATTTTAAATCTTTGCTGTATGTATCAGGTAGAATTCCCAATAAAATGTCTCTGGTTTTAAATCAATATGCTTTTTAGTCATTTTTTCCCAACCACGTGTGGATTTTAGTCCAATATTTTTTTGCATCCGCACAAGTCCACCACATATGGTAATATGAGCCAGATATCTGAATGACATTTCCAGCATCTTTCGGATTTATTCTTGAACATTCTTGCTATTCTTGCTGGGGGAAAATGCCACCTGTAAAACATCTTATACAAATTTTCTTTAAATGCTGTTGACATTGCCCATTTTAATATTTTGAGACCACAATTTTTGCCATTTCTCTAGATCAATCCCATATCCGAAATTCTTCCCCAAGCAATCATAGTCTCTTTACTTGTTCTTCTTCTAGTTTAATTTCTAATAAATATCCATACAGTTTTTAAATCACCTTTTCATCAGTATCTCTGTCAAAATCTTATCTAAATCAGTCAATTTATTATAGAAACCTTCGGTTTTAAAATCTTTTCATACCTTGAATGTATTTGCACATAAGAAAAACCAATTCATCTTTATACCTTGCATCTTTTATACCTTCTAGTTTTTGCATAGATTTAAGTTCACCCTTTTCATTTAAAATTTCCCCATATCTAACTGTTTGTTCCTTCTTATATGTTAATCGATAAGAAAATGTTCAACCGTTGATAACCAGATTGGAATTTTCAAATAACATTGTCTTTTAAATCTTCCCCAATTCAACCACAGAGACTTCCTGTACATGATTGTCTTCTAAAATAACCCTGTATTTTAGTTCCCTTATACCATAAAAAAGCATGCCACCCAACAACAGATCATGTCCTTCGAATGACACAATCTAAGTATTTCTTAATGTTATCCATTCCTTAACCGCATGTCAAGTTTGTAGCTTGGTAGTACAACTCCCAATTAGGCAGACCAAATCCTCCTCTAATTCTAGCATCTTGTAAGATTTTTAACTTTATTTCTCGCTTCCTACCTTGGCCATATTATATTTCAACACAATTTTGTTTAAATCTTCAAGTAACCTTTTCCAAACCTAATTGTATTGTTTGAAACAAGTGTAGAATTCTGGGTAAAATATTCATTTTGGATTGTTGAAATTCTCCCTGTTAGTGACAATTGTAGGTTCTCCCCATTTCGTCAAATCTAGTGCTATCTGTTGTTTAAGTTTTTAGTGTAGTTGTTCTCTTTTAGTGTACTACATCTTGCTGTCAAATGTATACCCCAAATACTTAACCTTTATTTGTGACTTGAATTTTCAATACATCTGCCAATTCTCTCTTTTGTCTGAGTTGCATATTCTTTGTCAAAATCTTTGTCTTATCTTTGTTTATTTTCAAGGCCGGCCACCTTGCATATGCCTCTATCTTTTCCAATAGTTTTGTGTGCTGTTTCTAGAGGATCTTCTAAAATAAAAGCCAAGTCATCCACAAGAGCTTGCATTTAAATTCTTCCTTTTTAATTTTCATTCCTTTTATACTCTTTTCGTCTCTAATGTTTCTATTTAACACTTCCAGAGTTAATAATGAATACATAGCAAAGGTGATAGTGGGCACCTTGTCTTGTACCTTTTCTTATATTGATAGAGTCTGTTAATTCTCCTCTATCATTACTTTTGCCATTTACTTAATATATATATGGCTTGTATTGCTTGAATACACTTTTCTGGCAAGCCCATCTGTTCCAATAATAATAACATGAATCTCCAGTTCACATTATCAAATGCCTTTTTGTGCATCTAAAAATATCAAAGCCATTTGTTTTTCGGGGTGAACCTCATAATATTCCAAAGTGTCCAATATTACTCTCATATTATCTTTAATTTGTCTTTTTGGCAGAAATCCATTTTGGTCAGAGTGAATGAAATTATTTAAAATATTTTTGAGTCTCTCTCGCAATATTGAAGCGAAGATTTTATAATCTGCATTTAATAAAGAAATGGGTCTATAATTCTTAATTTGTAATGGATCAGTCTCTTCTTTTGGAATAAGTGTAATATAGGCTTCTGACCATGTTTTAGGTATCTTCTTCTTGAAGCATAACTTCATTCATGACTTCTAGCATGGAAGGTTCAGCGATTCTTGTAATGTTTTATAAGAATTCTGCCAGAAGTTCATCTGGCCTAGTGCCCTTCCCATTATTTTTGTTTCTTAAGTGCTTCGGTAACTCCATCATGCTTATATTGCTTTCTAACATTTTTCAGTCTCTTTAGGTTCTTAGTAGATTAGCATTCTGTAAATACTGTTTAACTCTTTCCTCATCAATATTCTCTTGCTCATATAATTTCCCATAAAAATTGTCGAATAATTTCCTTCTTCTCTTTTATTGCCATGACAAACTTGACCTTGATCATCTATTAACTGAGGTAATTTTCCTTAGTATTTCTTTTTTCCTTTCTCAATTTGTTATGCTAACCATCTACCTGGTTTGTTTGCATCCTCAAAATAATTCTGTTTAGCACTTCTAATTTTCTGTGCTAATTCTTCTTTCTCTATTAACTCATTTTAATGTTTAATTGTAATCCAGTTTAGGCTTAATGTCTTTTTCTGTGGCGTTTTCTGTAGTTCTTTTCAAGTCTTTTATACTCATCTTCTAAAGCTTCCGTGCTTGCCTTTTCCTATGTTCCTTTTCCTTGTGTCATCTATTATCAAGCTTCTAAGCATATGCCTTAATATTGTGTCCCATACGTTCTGAATTGAAGTGTCTTCTTTTTATATTTCTCTAAAGAAAAAAAGCAAATTTCTTTCTCCATCCGCTGTATAAATCCTTCTCCTTTAAGAATAGTATTATTTAACGTCCATTTAATCTTCTTTTTTGTCCTTTCCATTTAATTGTAACTGGATTGTGATCTGCCCCAAGTACTTGTTTCGATATTTGTTTCTTGAATATTAGATATTAGTTCTGTTTGAAGTCCAAATCATATCTATTCTGGAACCATGATAAAGTCTATTTGAGTAAAAAGTGTATTGTTTGTTTTTAACATTTCTTTCTTCTATATATCCTCAGTTATTTCAATCTATCATTTTAAAAAAAGGATTTGGGGAGAAATCTTTCTATTTTGCTTTGTTGTTGTTGCTATATAGTCCAATTTATTGTCTACAATTCCACTGAAATCTCCCATCATAACTATATTGACATAGTCCAGTTCAATTATTTTTCATGGTGTATTTTTTTTAAAATTCTTCTTGTTCATCATTCAGAGCATAAGTTTGCAATCAAAAGGGTTTTCTTATTATTGTCCATTATTTCCACCATTAATACTCTTTCCGTCTTCATCAGTATAAATCAATTTTGCTGAAATGGTCTCTTTGATATATAAAATCACTCCTCTTTTTACAGTTGAGTCAAAGAAGTAAATATTTTTCCCTAATTTTTGGTTGTATCAACAGTTGTTTCATATGTTTTTTTAATGTGTACTTCTTGTAGACAAGAAGTAGTCCTCTCTAATTTGTGAAAAATTTTCCTTCTTTTAACAGCTGAATTAAGTCCATTTATATTCATTGTAATCAGTTTTTTCTCTTCCATGATTATGCTTTATAATTAGGTTTGCAGCTCTCGTAGATCTTGGTTCACGTGTTCTTTAGTCTCCCTGATCCACCTACTGCGCCCTTCTTCTTTTTCAGTCTCCATTTGGTCATCTTGAAATTCAATTAGTGAAATCTCTTTTTCTGCCTTCCTCCTTCTCTTCCCAAATTCTGCATAAAATAATTCTGCTTTCTCGATTCAGTCAATTCTATGTCTCTGTCTTGCCATGTAAACATTAACCCTTCTGGATTAGCCATCTTATAATTCACCTTTTTTTCAAATAGCATGTTAATCAGAAATCGGTGTTGTCTTCTCATCTCTCTTACTCTTCTGGGTATTTGCTTTAAAACCAACAATCTCCTTGCCTTTGTATTTCAATGTTTTCTTCTCTCTTACCACTTGTAATATTTGTGTTTTAAAGGCTTTTTTTGTAAAATCTGATATGAAACTTTTCTTTGGTAGGTTATTTCTCATCGCATATCTTGTAAAAACTCGTATACCTCATCTTCTCTCTGTTATTTCCAAAGCTTCAGCCAATATTTTTAATCATATGCTCAGCTAGATTTTGTCCTTTTTCTTCCTCTATGTTTTGAAATCTGAGATAAAATTCTGATCTGTCCATCTCCATTTCAGTATCCCACTTTTAGTTGTTCAGCCACTGTTAATCTGCTATCAATATCTGCAATCTTCTTGTCTCTTTGTTATCTTCTTCTTCAATTTTTGAATCTCTCAATTCATAATTCACCATCATTTGTTAAATATTCTCCACTTTTCATCAAGTTTTCCTCTGTTTTCTTCTCTTTGCTAATATATAGAGGAGGAGCTGGCGTCGTGACGATTGCATCATCTTGGATGGTCTGAGATTGAGCCGATATCTTTGCCCCTGGACGGTCCAAACAGACCTAAACCGATCCCGAGAAGACGGTTGATAGTGAAGGGGTGCGTCCTGGTAGATCCCAGGGATACCCGGGCAAAGTTCCCTCGGTTGATCCAGGAGAAAGCCCTTTGCAGCGGCAGGAGAGGGCAGCTTTTCAAAAGCTGCCTGAAGTTGGGACAGCTCTGACGGAAGAGGTTTGAAAGAGAAAGTGTGTCGGTCTGATGAGAATTTTTCCTTTTATTATTCTAAGACTTTAAAAGGACCTTAAAGGATCAACCCTAAGGGGAAAAAAGAATCTGTAAAATTTGAACTGAACTGAATAAGCGGCGGTTTTAAAACAGAAGTGTCAAAAGTAAGGCTTTGCTTTATGTTTTTCATGCTGGATTTCTATTGTGATTCTGCAATTTGCTAACCTGGACTTGGTTTTTTTCTCTATTTATATTCTATTTTTTCTCTTCTTCTTGACTTTGTAATATTTTTAGGTTAGAGGCTCCCTTAAAGCTATACTTTTTTTTTTTATTTTTAACCTTTTATTATGTTTTGTCCAGGAAAGGAGGGGGAGAGTAGAGTAAAGAAGCTTTGTAACACTGCCGAACTAGAGGCTTTGAAAATATCTTAGAGGAAGCTGAGAAAGAAAGCTCTTGAAAATTCTCTTTTTCAAAGGACATTCCTACGTGATAAGATAGAGGGAAGAGCACGGGAGAGTGTTACTGCAATTGTCGTTCTTCTGGATTTCTATTCAACAACTGAAACTTGGCTTGAAGCTTGTGGAGAAGAGAGTTATAACAAGAGCCTTGGAATAATATAATAAAGTGCAGTGTGTCTTTTTTAAATTTTTTTTTTAAGTTGTGCTACCTCCTTAACCACTGTACTTAAAAAAAAAAAACCAACCTTTAATTTTTGTTAATATTTGCCATTTTTGCTTTTTATTTTAAAGAGACAAGCTCAAAAATTTTCCCTTTTTTTTTCCTTCTTCTTTGGGATTTTTTGTTTTCGATCCTATTCTTTTGGTTCACTTTTAATGCCTTTTTTTAATTGAGACCCTCTAAATTGATTTAAGGTGTTGAAGAACCTGAAGAATTTTTTTTCTCTTTTTTTTTGCTCTTTTTAAACCTTTTTTATTTTTTTCCTTCTTTTTAATTAACTATTGATTGGATTAAGGGTTAAGAAGAACCTGAAGAATTTTTTCTCCTTTTCTTATTATTATTGGGTTTTTCTGCTCAATCATTTTAATTTTTTCATCTTGGTTATAAGTTGCTATTCCATAATTGGATTAGGGTTTAGAAGAACCTGAAGTTTTTGAATTTGTTTAAAAAATGGTGAAGTTTATACTTCTGGCTCCTCAACTTCTACTTCCAACCTCCCCACCCAATCTGGAGGACAACGTTCAATTGACAATGTTAAAGCAAGACAAAGATCATGAAAAGTACAGGTGATTAATGCAAGTAATCCAGACCATTAAAAATCAGAAACCACTGAAAAGCCCACAGAGAACATTGAGCAAAGAACAATAATATTGAACAAAGAAATGAGGGAAAACTGATGAAAAAGTGGAGAAAATATTCAACAAATGATGGTGAAGTATGATGACGAGATCCAAAAAATTGAAGAAGAAGATAAACAAAGAGACAAAAGATTGAGATATTGATAGCAGATTAACAGTGGTTGAACAAGATAAAAGTGGGATGCTGAAATGGGAGATGGACAGATCAGAATTTTATCTCAGATTTATATATATATATATATACACACATACACATACACACACACACATATATTAACACTGTAATTATTGGTTTTCAATGATATATTTTGTATTCATTTTCTTACTCTATCTGACTCATCCGTTTATCAGTAATGATGTATTATACTGCAGTTACATATTTCAATTTCTTATTCTTCTGTCCAGCCATTCATAAAATACATTCCAAATTTTATAATAATCTTTTTCTTCTTGTTCTCTCATTGCTATTGTCAGTCTACTTCTTTCTGCACTTTCCATTATTTTCTTCATAATTTCCTTCGCCATCGGAATTTTCTTATTTTTTCCCAATTTTGTGCAAATACAATCCTAGCTGCTGTTAGTACATCGATAACCAAATATATTAATTCATTTGATTAAACGCTGATTCTAATGTAACCCTCAAGCAAAATTCCCAATAAAAATGCCTCTCTGGTTTTAGTCTGTCGGCTATTTTATCATTTTCTCCAGCCAACTGGAGAACCTGATTGAGAGGACTCTGGGGTATGGAGATGTTCCATTGGAGAATATGATTTATGACACAAGGTGACAATGAATGATGTGCCTCAGAGTCGGCTGCACCCAGGCCGTGCTGACATGTTTAACTCCCAATAAATCCTTTTTGGAAGTTTTGCAAGTTTGGCTCCAAGACTCAAGATTTAATTGGGGGGGGGGGGNAAGACTCAAGATTTAATTGGGGGGGGGGGGCAACTGCCGGAATCCTGACAGCTAGTCCTTGCCTTACGATGGTCCATTTAGCAATCACTCAAAACTACAAAATGGCCGTTGCAGCCTCTCCAGGATAGAACGTCCTAGGCTTGGCAACTGGCGTGTACTTAACACGTATTAACCTGGTTACAAGCAAAGTCGATTTTTTTTTCGGGGGGGGGAGTAGGAGGCCTGGTACATTCATTTAACAACCAGATTAAGCACTGCGGTGATTCACTTAAAAACAGTGGTAAGGACGTTTGTAAAAGGACACCAAGCTGACTTCACCAATGTCTCACTGAGCAAGATAAAATGTTGGGTTCCTTTGAGATCATACAGAGGGGACTTTCTCTCTTGTACCCAGAGCGGAGCAGGATGGATTCACAATTCTACACTTTTAATTCCATTAAATTACGAAAAATAGCACTTCTTAAAAATAATAATAACATTTTTAATATAATACTATTAATAATACTATTAATAATAATAGTATTAATAATACTATTAATAATAATAGTATTAATAATACTATTAATGCTAATATTACTTCTACTACTAATAATAATAATAATGTTTAATTTTTCACAAAAGTAAAGCAGAATCAGTTAAATCCAGTTGGCGGCCGAGTGTGCAGTGGATGATGGGAACTGGAGTCTCACTGTTGTGGAACGCCCAAGACTGGGAGAGGAGGGAATTTAGGGGGAGATCAGGAGGAAATTGGGGAGGGGGGAAATGGACAAGAGACCCCCAATGGACCCCCGTCTTCCAACGTGAGCAAAATGAGCCAGGGTTCATTCTTGCAACCCAAAACTCTGGCAGTGAAAAGGAGCAAGGCTTTGGTGGGGCAGCCCTTTCCTGGGGGTGGGGGGCAGGGACTCCAACTCCTATGAGCCTCAGCCCTCCCCCATCTTCCAGTGGGGGAGAAATGGGAGTTCCGGTCCAACCCATTTGAAGAGCGCTGTGTTGGAAGAAGCTCTTCCTGGTGAAGATGGTTTGAAGGCATCTCCACCGGTTTCTGGGCCGGCTTCTACTGGCTGGCCCCAGGGGGGAGGGTCTCCTCAGGGGAAGGGCTTATCGGGAGGCAGGTGGAGGCTGGCGTCCAGGAAGATGGTGAGGGTGCCAATGGTGGTGAAGACGATGAAGGTCCAGAAGAAGAGGCGGTCCACCACGAAGGCTACGAATTCCCAGTCTTCCTTCAGCTGGAGAGGTTGGGAGAGAGAGGACCATGGATGGGCGTGGGGTGGGCATCTAGGAAAGATCCCTCCCCTCCTCCTCCACCTGTGTGACCCCTGAGGGAGGGAGGAGGCCATTTTGTCCCCTTGCGTTGTCCAACTTGGGGCCCTTCCAGTTGGGAGGTGCTACCTATCCTACATCCTTGGGAAGGACAGCTTCTCACAAGCCATGATGGTTTGAAGGGGGTGGGATGGGCAAGTGGCCTTGGGGGTCCAGAGGAAAGGGGTTAAAATAAAGTCAAGATGGCTACCATTATGAAATCAAAGCCCATGAAAAGGGTTAGGGTTTTTTTGGTGGGGGTGGACATCTTGAGCTTTGGCACACTCAGAAGATCTGGGAATACCTCCCTTCCTTCCTTCTTTCCTTCCTTCCTTCCTTTTACTTTCCTTCCTTCCTTCTCTCCCCCCCTTTATTTCTTCTTTCATCTATCTCCTCCCTCCCTCTTTCCTTCCTTCTTTCCCCCTTTCTCTCATTTTATTTCTTCCCTTCCTCTCATTTTATTTCTTCCCTCCCTCCATTTTATTTTCCTTCCTTCATTCCTTCTCCATCCCATCTCTTCTCTCCCTCCCTCTCTTCCTTTTTTCCTTCCTTCCTTCAGTCTGTCCCTCCCTTCCTTTTATTTTCTTTCCTTCCTTCTCACTCCAATCTCTTCCCTCCATCTCTTCCTTCATTTTTCCTTCCTCCATCCCTCCCTTCCTTCTCTCCATCTCTCCTTCCCTCCCTCCCTTCCATTTTTCTTTCCTTCCCTCCCTCTTCCTTCCTTCCCTCCCTCCCTTCCTTCTACTTTTATTTCCTTCCTTCCCTCCCTCTCTTCCTTCATTCTATTTTTCCTTCCTTCCTTCCTTCCTTCCTTCCTTCCTTCCTTCCTTCCTTCCTTCCTTCCTT
>BHFT01062311.1:6976-51246 GCA_004320025.1 Laticauda laticaudata | reverse complement strand
CAACAGATGGCAAGTGTTTCTCTCCGTTTTACATCCTCTTTCCATCTGTTGGTGCAGTGTGACATGGGCTTTAGATAATAGGCTGAGTATGAAATTCTTAAACGAATGGTGCAAACATCAGTAAACACTGAGTACTGGCTTTTAAGTGCAAAAGAGAGTGTGTGTGTTTTGCTTAGAGGCCTGTATGATTATATTGGCTCTCTGGGGTTTTGGAGCCCACTGACATAAGTATACTGAAAATAACCCATGACAATTTCAAATAATGAAGTGTAAATAATTATGGATGAGGACACAAATGCATATAGTGTTGTTCAAAAACTTAGGATTTGTGTCCTCATCCAGAGTCACTTCAACTTCATCATTTTACCAATTGTCTTGTTTCATACTTGCCACCAGGCATAACTCCACACATTCCTGTACAAATATAATTCTTTTTGCTCTCTTTAAGCATCTGCCACATTATCATTCTAATTTATCTTTGACAGATAAATCTTCAATAATTTTCACACAGGATTTGTGCTTCCTTCTCTAAGTAGCTTTCAAATGATTTTAATTCAGAGGTAAGATAGCCTTCCTCTTTCTAATAGTTTCACTATTATGTATCTATTTTTTTCTTTCATTTCATACAAAAATAATCTTTGCCAGGGATGTGTTTCTACCAGTTCTATCCACCTCTGTAGAACTGGTCGCTCTGAAGAGCAGCAGACATAGAACCAGTTCTATGTCTGCTGATNTTCTATGTCTGCTGATGTTTTTGCCCACCTGCCCGGGCTCTTACCTGACCTTTATTTCCTGCATTTTCAACTTCAGCTGCCATGCGAGGCACAGCTACAGTTAAAAAAGCAGGAAAAAAGTACTTTTTCAAAGGTTGCTTCTCGGCATGCAGCGCTACTAAGCTGTCCAGGCACCAGGCTGATGATGATTTACAGGTGTGCGTGCAGCGTGCAAGGAAGCACATCGTAAGTCACCAAATCTCATAATTCACCAAACTGGTCGTTAACCCTGTTGGATCCCACTCCTGATCTTTGCCATTTAATCATGTTATGTCCAAATTGAAATTTTCATACATGACCTGATGGGGCCATACGTATTTACCTCCACTATCTAGTTTAGTCAGTTGAAGCTTCCACAATATGCTTAATAGTAAGATAAGGTGTTCCATCCGGAAAGAAGCGCAAGAGACCGGGTTCCAAACAACAACTCTTTATTTCAAGCCACTAAGTAAAGAAACGGAACATAGCCCAAGCCGCGGCAGCCCTTTATATAGCGACTAGCCTGCCGGCTTGTGGCAAATGACAGTTATTTAATTCTTCCCGCTGTTTGGTGGCTTCCCGGATTAGTTCCTAGTGAACCAATCCATAAGTGGCCTTTTCGGCCAATCAGAATGCAGTACTTGGAACCTACCAAGTTCCATACAGAACATAAGGTATGCATTAGTTCACCAGCCTTAGTTGCACCAATGGCACATGCAGCATTCCTTGTTAATGATAAGGACATTGCCTTTGTGTCTTCGCATATTTCTTGTCAAATCTAGATTAAAGTCCTTTAATGCAGGATTTGCCAACCTTTTGGACTTCAGGGACCACCAAACTCATAATTTTAAATCCCAGAGACCACTAACCAGTTCTGTGGGTGTGGCCTAATTTGTGGGTGTGGCTTGGTGGTCATGTAACTGGCTGGGCATGGCTTGTATGTAAATAGCATAAATATTTATATAAATATTGAATTTTTCATTAAAAAAGAGCAACTTTTATCCAAAATCAGGCAAAGCAGGCAGGCAGATTGAGTTGCTCATAGAACCACAGATTTATTCAGTGATATATCTATCTGCCATCAGTTAGTTTAGTCTGTCATATCAAATTTGCTTGCCATGAGTCTGCATTGAATAACAGAACCTTCAGTCCTAAGGGAGGTACGGCTGTGCTTAAAAGCAGAGCCAAAGATCTAAAGACTAGCTAGAAAACAAGAAATCCAACCCTTTCCTGCTTCCTAGCTAATCTAAATCTCCCAGCACAGCAGAACAGCTGATGGTTGGAAAGAGGAAAAATAGCAATTTAGCAAGCAAGGTTGCCGAGTAAGGAATGAGTGGGCAGGGAGGGTTCCCATGGGCCATGTGGGTGGCGTAGCCAGAAACTTGTGTTTCTGTGCAGCCTGGATGAATTGCTTTGGGAGATGCTCTGGGGGTGAGATTTCTCTGCGGCCCACCAAAATTTTCTCATGGGCAACCAGTGGGCTATGGCCCTCTGGTTGGTGACTGCTGCTTTAATGCATGCAAAGTCTAATGGTAGTTTGCAACTATCCAATAAAAACAGGTCAGCAGGTCTGGGAACCACAAATGGAGACAGGTGGCTGATTTTATTATGTTGTTGCTGCCATGGATGAGATAAGTTTAAAGGTTTTATATTATATGATGGATTTTTAAAATTTTGTAAGTCACCTGGAATCGCCTACATGATCCAAGGTTGAGTTAGCCTTCCATCCTTCTGAGGTGGGTAAAATGAGAACCCAAATTGTTGGGGGTAAATATGCTGACTCTATAAACTGCTTAGAAAGGACTGTAAAGCACTGTAGCGTGGTATATAAGTCTAAGTGCTATTGCTATATGTGAGTTGAGCAGTTACATAAATAAATAGATAAATAAAATATTGATTCAAAAGAACAGGAAATTCTGCATTTTAAACCTTAACATGAAAGTATTGCATATTAGAATGCGTCTATTGTGCCTATGAAGATTCTCAGTCATCCAGGTCATGGTTTTCCCAAAGGTGTTTTTTCAAGAGGCAACTGGACTTTTTTTGTCTTTCACTTTTCATGACCCTTCTTTAGTTCAGAAACATTTTCAAGGAAAAATAAAGGTTTTTCAGTTGCAAAAAGCACCTTTGGGGTAGTATGCTTGACTTTAAATGACAATCTGAATGTGTTAATTAGCTACAATAATGTATATAAACTTTATTATTAAATAATAAATTTAATAAATAAATGATAAACAATGCACAGTCTTACTGTTAATATCAGAGAAGTACATGGAAATGACATAGTGGAAACTGAAAATAGATGATTCACCATTAGATGTTTATCAGAGTCACATCAAATTCACCAGATGTGGCTTCTTGCACCCACACACCCAGTCAGATTAAAAATTACTCTCTTGTTTGACCTGTTATTGGGTTGCAGTTTATTAAATTCCTGGGGAGGAAACTCTACAGTAGAAAAATTCTGATGCCTTATGATGAATACTAACCACACTTCTGACTGGAAGGGTTGTTGACGTAGTTTTGCCATCCCAATCAGAATTAAGTTTCGGGTAGATGCTGTCAAAAGCCACAAGGCCATCTCAGTGATAATTTTCCAATACTATCAAGTCACAATATAAATATCTCCTGTTTTTTTAATCCCACAAAATCTTTTCCAAATATGGAATTTGGAAAATAGTTAGCTTACAAAGAGGCAAATCTGAAAAACCAGGATAACCATGAATTCATGATGTTGAGCAGCAAATTATCAAAATATAAAATGTATGACATCAAGTAGGTCAAGATTTTCACACCAAAGGATGTGATTTATTAAAGATCTTTGGTTACACCATGGCAGCTAAAAAAACTGGAATCTGGAAAAATGAAACATATTTGTATATCCTGGATTGGGAGGCCCTGCTCATCATCATCCATGATCTTGTAACCTCTCACGTAGATTACTGTAATGTCCTCTCTATGGGGCTGTCTTTGAAAAGCATTTGAAAACTTCAACTGGTGGAAAATGCCACTGAGCAGGTAACAAATGATTCTGGCTACACGGTAAATGTAAATACCACTACTGTTTAAGCTGCACTGTTTCCAGGTGCAATTCAAGGTGCTGATTGTCACATTTAAAGCCCTACATTGTACCCCTGGCTGGCCCTGCCCCTCCCTACCCAGTCATCCTTATTGGCATGCCTGAAATCGCTGACTGCATTCTCCCCTGCCCAGTATCTCCTTAAGGTAGTTCCCCCCCCCCGATGATCAGCTGTTCCAATGATCATCTGTGCCAGGATCCCCCTCCCTGTCTTAGTGTTTCCTCCAGGAGGCTTCCCTGAGGCCCAGGAGGTAAAAGGGGCACGGGGCTTCATTTTTTGCCTTCCTGAGCCCCAAGGAAGCCTTCTGGGAGCAAAAACACCCCCCAGGAGGCTTCCCTGAGGCCCAGGAGGCAAAAAATGGCAGGGGGGGTTGCTGCAAAAAAGAAGAAGCCATGTCCACTTAGTCACATGGCCACACTCATCTAGCCATGCCCAAAGAACTGGTTGTTGAAAAATTTGAATCCCACCCCTGCAACAGATGATATAGAACCCATCATCCAAAGATTGTCAACTGATGGGATCTGGAGGATGGGCTTTCTCTGCTGTAGCCCCCTCCTCATGAAATAGACTCCCTTTGGAGATTAGAATGGTGGCAACCCTATTGTCCTTTCACAATACCTTAAAAGCTTGGCTACCCAGGCCTGGAGCTCAGAATGTATCAAGAGTCCTGTTGTTTGGTTTCACCATTAGTTAATCAATCATCACGGCTGCTCTTTCTGTTTATTTATTTTGTGGGTGTTTTTTACTGTTTTAATGTGTGTAATTGTTTTATAATTTTGGAATTGTAAGCCTCCCTGGTTGAGTTGAGAGGCTATCGCAATTGAATAAATAAATAGATAAATAAACAAAAGATAGTAGAACCTCTGGTCACAACCATAATTCGTTCCACAACTTTGGCGATTTCTTCATCTTCTAATGTTTCGTCTTCAGGAATTTCTGGTCAGGGGTTGCATTTGATCACCACCCAAATATGTGTTCATGACCAGATTCAAAAATCTGGTCTAAGTTTGCCATTGCTGGATTATAAAGAGGTTGGATCTTTGCAGATCTTGAACAGTTGCTGCTGCTACTTTTGTAATCCATGGCTGTTGTCTCTTGGTAGGACTCTGGAGAGGGTTATTTATATTGCCTGCCTGCCTTCCTTCCTTCCTTCCTTCCTTCCTTCCTTCCTTCCTTCCTTCCTTCCTTCTTTCTGAAAACAAAAAGGGTCATGAGTAGAGTTGATATCAAACCCACGTCAGCAGACATGCTAAGCCCAAGGTCTCAATGTTGTGCAGTTGATCCCATAGTCTAATAGTATCATAAACACAGAAGTGAGTAATAGTGTGAAGCATCACAGACATGCTGCATAGCCATATATAAGAAAAGATAATTGAGATAGCAAGAACAGTCTTATTTATGGAAATGTGTGTGGACAAAAGAAAGGTGCCAGTTAGTTAATGTTAGGCAATACTAAATAAAATCTTATTTTTAATTTAGTTCATTAAGTTAATCTTACATTTGGACCCCATCAAACATAATTCAGATGATGAATGTAGTAATGCAGCATATCTGAGGGGTACCAGGTTGGAGAACAAAGTTCTACATATTGCCCTAGTTGTTTACATTGTCTCTTCATGCTGTCCTTAAGTCCCGGTCCCACTGCACTTACAGATGCAAAGAGGATGTAAAACGTTAAAAAAAGCTTGCCATCTGTGAGAAAACGCTATGCATCCGTTGTGTACTCACTGCATATGTGTTTCATACGCTCTATCCCTCGAGCATCCATCCACTGAGATTTCATCTGTGCAAAGAAGTTTTGAGCTGCACAAAACTTTGTGAACTTGCCACCGGGGCTTGATGTCGTTTTTTTTTTTTTTTTTTTTTTTTTTTTTTTTTTTTTTTTTTTTTTTTTTTTTTTTTTTTTTTTTTTTTTTTTTTTTTTTTTTTTTTTTTTTTTTTATCTTCTCGGCAGTGTGTGGGGGTAGACGTTTTCCAGTGAGGCTTAGGTAGAAAAGTTGGGCTTAGTAGGTTCGTATATCCGATAAATTTCCGCCGCGTACGATGTACATCTGCGACATATATGGGCAACAAACGTTCTATGTCCGTGTCATCCGTCTAAACCATCCGCTGTATCCTCTCTTGCATCCTCTGGCCCTCCCCGTCAACTTACATCCGCTTGCACTGAAAATGGAAAGTAGGAGGAAACAAAAGGTACACAGAACTGTCTAATAACGGCGGTTAGTAGCACGGAAATAGAAGAGTGTAAGTGTATCGATCTCATATATAAAGGATTAAAATGGACAAAATTGTTTGTTTCTGGATGTATTTCTCGTATATTTAGGATGTCTGCAGTATGTCTAGAGTATTAGAAGGACACCTAGAGGACAACTGATTTTTCTATAGAAAAAGAACGGAGAAAATCATCTGGATCCTGGTGGATGGTGTGGACATACAGTCCCAGCTAGGTGCTTGTTTCTATAGGCGTCCGGTGATGCAATTCACTTCATCCACTATGTGTCCATTCGCAATTTCCCACCGGAACCCTTGCGGAGGTGTATCCGCGTCCATCCTCTGTATTCGCTAGCTTCCTATTGAACATCACCGTTTAAACATCCCCGCTAATACTAACCCACGGTCCGTTTTTTTCGTTCTGTTTATGCAAATTTTGCACCACTTTTTGAGGCGGATGACAATGGATGGAGCCAACCCCCAGAAATTTTGCTCCGCCGCTGTGTCCTTTATGCATACGTTTTGCGTCTGTCGGTTCCAGTGGGATTAGCCTTTACAGAACAATCACAATGAGTGGAAGTAGCGATTAAATAATATACAACTTGAGGATCGTGCAAGTATATACCAAAGCCCATGCAATTTCATTAAAAAACCCTGTTACGTGCAAGCCCCAAACAGTTGTATATTTGATTCTGCATGAACTTAGTTCTTATTTCCTTGATCTTTCAAAATTAACAAACTTTTCCAAGAAACTGACCTGCTTTCTACATATATCCAAGGAATTCATAGAGAACTAAAGCCCATGTCACACTGCCCAATGGATGCAAAAAGGACACAGCGGACTAGCAAAATGTTCCATCCGTTGTTATCCGCTCTCAAAAGGGCAAAAATTTTGCATAACGGAGCGGATTAAACACGGATGCGGGGAGGACGCAGGGCAGGTGCAAAGCGGATGCGGAAAGGGAAGCCGCAGTGGATGGAAGTGTGATGGGAAGCGATGGCGCATCGCGAGGGCTTCCGGGGCCTCAGCAAAGCGGATCAGAACGGATACAGAGATGCAGAACAAGACGCCGAACGGATAAAGCGGAATGTAAGCAATCACAGCGGAAGATGGATGCCTGGCAGTATTACGCATGGCAGGAGATGCATTGCTTTAGCCCGTAGAGATATAACGGAAGCAGCTCGGAAGCAGGTCGCCAATTCAGCAGGAAAAGACCTTGCTCGAATGACGGATTGGCTGCCTTGCCTGCCCCTGCTCCGATGTCTTGGCCCTGCCAAGCGCTTGCTGCAGCTGGTCTGCCTGCAGCCTGCTGCCAGCCTGCCTGTCGCTTGCTGCTGCCTTGTGCGTCTGCCATTGGGTCCTGCTTAAGCCTTCCTGCCAGCCTTGGTAGTTGGTTCCTTCAGCCTGCCCTGCAGCCAGCAACCGCCCCACAACCGTGGAAGTACAAGCAAGCCGTCAGCCATCTGCTGCCAGCCCTTGCAAGAGGGAAGGCTTACCATCCCCATCCCCTGGCCCTCACATCTGGTTCTGCTGGGGCTATCTGCAGCGGGCTATCTTTCTGGGGCTGGGGTTCTGCTGCTGTCTGCCTTCTGGAAGGGTGTGACAACTCAGCAACCAGCCACCTACAGCACTGCACCCTTTCACCCTGAAGACTGAGCAACAAGAGAGTGCCAGAGACTTATTTTTTAGATATATTAGCTATCTTGTTAATAGTTATTTATGAATTCACACACTTGCCTGCAATTTTTCTTTTTAAATAAAGTCTCGGTGAAACTTTTAGAAATGGTTAAGCCTTGCATGCTTGTGGGATGGGTAAGGATATCCTGTGGAATGGGTAATAGCTGTGGGATGGTTAGTGATAGCAGTGGGGTAGATAAACCTCCAGTGCAAGCATAGTGGGACTGTATGTCCACCCTCCAGGTGCCACACCTATGGCCCTTCATTATCAATAATAATGCAATAATTATCCACACATGTCCACATAAACACAACTCTTTATTAAACGCCCTGTTCATTGTAGGCCAACCAAACATACATGGCCCAATTTCATCCATGTGATGAGACAGGCTGAAGGAAGCATCCATTAAGCATCTACCATCCTGTCTTGCCACTCTCACTGAGCGGGAGTTGCACCAGTGTTTCAGGAGTTGCGCTGCTTCTCGTTCATATGAGGCTCTGTTGGGCCTTGCACATTCTCAGTGTCGATCAGGTTTTGCCCTTGCCTCCATTCCCCAGGCTCAAATGTCCCCATTGCCTTGCTGGAGGTCCACGAGCCTGTTCTGCAATAGACTGGGTAGCGGGTCACATGAGATTGTGCAGGATGCAGCAAGCTTCCATGATCCTCCTCACGGTCTCTGGGTGATGCTGCATGGTGTGAGAAGTACTGAACCTGTTGCCAGGATGCCAAAGGCGTTCTCGACACCCGTTGCCCTGGACATCTGTAGTTGAAGATCCTTCTTCACGGGTGAGGAGTCTGGAAGTGTAGGGCTTCATGAGGTAGTTGTGAGGAGAAAGGCGTCATCCCCACGATGAAGTAGGGCACATCTTGCGTGTTGTTGGGCAGGGTTCTGGATCTGGAAGCCCACGATGAGGTTGCCTTCACCTCCTCGTTGAGGTGACTGGCTTGTATACCTGGGCATCTGAAGATGACCCGTTGCTGAAGCATCGATGTACGTGAACTTGTAGTCAGCATCGACCGTGGCAAAGAGGATGATGCTGAAGAAGCCCTGGAGTTGAAATAAGTGGACGCTGAGTTGGGTGGAGCTTTCAGGCCACGTGCTTGCCATCTATGGCTCCCACGGTGTGGGTAAAGTTCCACTTCTGATACCACGCTCTGCAACTTTTCTCCAGCCTTCTTCATTGGAGGGGTACTGGAGGAGCTCCTCCTGTATTCTTCGATGATGGCCTGCACCACTTCTCTGACAACAATGCTGATGGTGTTGGATGGCACCCTCCAGCCATACTGCATGCTCCTGTAGGAGGTCCCTGAGTCCAGGTGCGCAGAGTGAGTGCCACCTTGAGCCCAGGTTCCAGCTGGGCCGGAAGCTGGTGTTCTGCTTGGTCAACCTGGGTGTCAGGCGCTGCACAACTTCGTCAAACATGGCTGGAGGCATCCCCTCATGAAGTTCTGGAACGCCCAAGTGCCTTCCGTTCCTGAGCTCCACCATCAGCTTGTTGTACAGTCTTGTCCTCTGCTCTTCTGGCGAACCATCTTCGGATCCAGACTCTTTTTGGGTGGCTCCTTTCTTCTCGCAGTAGATTCACAGAGCCTGCAGATGGCTTCACACTGTTGCAGAACACAATGGTGGCTGCCGAAAGGACTTGTTTACAATCCACGGTGGACATGACTGGATGCTGTAGAAGAGCAAGAGGCTGATAAGGCTGCAGTGGTCTGCACCACTGGGCTGCTGTTCTGAAAGTGAGATGCAGATGAGTTGCCCCCTTTTTATAGGCAATATAGGTTTTCCGCTAGGCATCCTTTAGGCATCTTCTAGGCATCCTCTAGACATCCTTAAATCCGAGATAGGTCCCACTGCGAACGTTTTTTCCGTTTTAAACACTTTGTTTCCATGCTGCATCCGCTAGGCATCATTCTGCATCTGTTCTCGCGTCCGTTCCACTTCCTCCGCGTCCGGCTGGATGGAGTTGCGCGGATGCGTAGCGGATGCCTGGCAGACGTTGGGTAACGGATGCATAGCGGATGCGTAGCGGATGCAGAATGGACAAACTGGATACATTTTCTGCGCAAAAGTTTGGGCAGCCCAAAACTTTTGGAGCGGATGAAACGTCAATAAACGGATGCTGGCATGGATAGAGAGGAAGCAAAAAACGAGAGGCAGTGAGTACATCGCGTTTTCGAATGGATGGCAAGCTTTTTTGTCCGTTTTACATCCTCTTTGCATCCGTGGGTTCAGTGTGACATGGGCTTAATATAGTATAGAAATTAAAATCCCGTACTTGGACCAAAGAGGCCCCAGTTTAAATTTCCTACTCAACTGGAGATTTTGCCATGTGATTTCAAGCCAATCACTCTGTCTCAGTGACCTGAACCTTAAAGAAACAGGACCTAAAATCTTTATTTGCTGCAAATTAAGGTACTAAGAAGAAAGAGAAGTATCTTTAACTGCCTTTCCCCTATCCAAACATAATTATTATAAATGCTCTGAAGGACTAAATGGGGCTGGCATACTTCTTTACACTGTTTCTTCCACAATTTTCCTTAGGTTCAATTATGTTGAATTTTTATTCAGACAAGTTGGCATTCTACTGAATCCCTCTACATTTTTAGGGGAGCTTGAAAGCATCTTCATGTGTGTTTGTGCATGCGTGCATCTGTATCACACAGAATAGGACATCCTTCGCAGCCATCTCATTGTTCTGCAAGAATCCAAATTACAAAATGTGGCTTTTGAATCTTACCATCCTTTTGGGGGAAGGACACATTTTGGTTTATTTGTAAACAAAAATGGACAAGCTGTCTGGCACATTAGTAGAAAAATGTGTATTGGACAATGTGGTGTGATTTAAATTTATCAGCCAGTTTTGCATTTATCAAAGTTATGTAAGGAACGTATGCCATTGCCATGTTATAGGGAGGGAGGGAGGGAGGGAGGGAGGGAGGAAGGAAGGAAGGAAGGAAGGAAGGAAGGAAGGAAGGAAGGAAGGAAGGAAGGNAGCAACTGTTCAAGATCTGCAAAAGTCCAACCTTTTTATAATCCAGCAATGGCAAACTTAGACCTCATTTACATTTTACATTTATTTGATTTGTCAATCGCTTACAAGATACAGGTATAAGAATTAATATAGTTTTGAATACATGAGATAGATACTTATAAGAAAAATAAAAAAAAACAATAGGACAGGGATGGTAGGCATGATTATGCACTTATGCACGCCCTCCTACAGGTCTCTTAGGAAGGGGTGAGGTCAACAGTAGACAGTCTAAGGTTAAAGTTTTTGGGGTTAGGGGAAGAAACCACAGAGTCAGATAGAGTATTCCAAAGATTGACCACTCTGTTGCTGAAGTCATATTTTCTGCAGTCAAGTTCCTTCTGCAAGTGGTTCCAAATGTTGATGTGTTCCTACTATTTGAATATTTTTCCTAACCATTCACTGAGAACATATTTTCTTGTAGATTAAGGTTATTCTTCCATGTCCTGCATTCTGAGGCAATTCAGAACAAATCATGACATCCTTCTCTTGACACTTCTGAGATACTTACATGTTCTGTTCCCATAATACAAGCAATCGAGTCCGCAGCTGTTCCTGTCCGATCAAATTAGTAAGTCCGGTAGCATAATCATATTATCTGGGTCAAAAATCACCACTCTGAAAACACAGGGTTGCTGCCCATTTTCTTCATGAAGTGTTTAACAGTATCCTATGAATTCCTGCACCAGAAGATTACTGGCAAGATCATAAGCCCCTCCATCGTCAAGCAGGCAGCAATAGTTGCAGTCCACTTATTACTTTGGTAGTGTCTTTGTTTTCTTTTGCTTTCTTTTGCCCCAATCTATTTCAATTTACCTCTATTTCAATTTGGATTTTGTGATTTTCTTCAATCCTTTCTCCTTTATTCTGTTGTTTCCAGTATTTCAGTGTTCACTATCTAGACTTTTTTATTGTTCTCATCAACAATGTTTAAGTCTGAGGTATTATGTGGCAGGGTGACAGTTGTTTGAATCCTAAAGTCCAATAGCCCTTTAGCTCTTCATTTTCTATTGTGTGGTCTATTTTATGATCCCACAACTTGTTGCTTGCAAGCAAAAGGTACTTTTAGCAGATCTTCCAATGCACCATTGTTGCTACTTTATCATGCTGCTGCTTGAAGTCAGTTTGCACAATCTTCTTGCAACAGCTTATTATTGATGATGATAGAATTATTACTACTATTATTATTTCTCCTGAGTGAAGTGGGTAACTTTGTTAAAAGAATACTGACCACTAAGACATTTTGTGCAGAACTCCCAAAAGTACAATATTTTAATTAGTGAGAAATTTCTTTTTCCTCTATGAAGCCAAAGTCTCTTAAAGTTTATTAAGCACTGAACTAGGCATTGTTGTGATACCATCTGTATCATAAACACAGCCATATGTATTAGTCAGGCAGTGAAAGTAATTTGTTGAATGCTGGCATCTGTATTAAGCACTAGTTCAATCCCACTAGCTTCACTTGGATCCATGTTGTAATAAGTGAAAAAATGCCTGTTTCTTCTCCCAGAGGGCAATTATTCCAATGATTCATTAATAAAAGGAATGCTTACATATTCTGCTTAGCTAATTTAAAATATTGTGTTTTAGCATGATCAAAGGTTCTTAGCACAAAGGAAAAAATAACATTCCAAGGGACAGAGACAATATTAAATGTTTTCATCATTCTCTTTGTTTCATAAGAATTTGCCATAATTACATCATCTATCTAAAATAACAATTTATTAACAATTCATGTTAACTAGCAATCAGTGGAGCTTTAGTAAATTTGCTAGCTGGGAATGATAGACATTGTAGTCAAATATATCTAGAAGTATCTAGGTTAGAGAAAGTGAATGTTAAATTTCACTCTTTTTTGTAAACATGTGTTAAAAATTATATTTTTTCAGCCCATATGCTAAAACTGGCTACCCAAAGAAACATAGACAGATAATATAACACCATCTACAGCAATATTCCTAAATATTTTACCCTCACAGCTTTCTTCTATGTCATCTTAATGTATACACCTTCCCTTAAAATCCAAACACCGAAATGAACACAAATGAACAATGAAAACAACGCAATGAAACTTGAGGAAAGGTGGATTTTTGTAACAATGTACAGCTGAAAGGTTCTTCACACTTCTCTTGGTCTGTCTGCAACACCCCAAGGGAAATACACCTCAAAGTTTGGGAAGCTTTGATTTAGAAGCACTAACTTGAAATTTCTTGTGTCTTACTGAAACTGTTGGAAAGCATCGAAATAAGTTTTCACTCTATGTTGAACTGATTTGGGATGATGATAGTGATTCAACTATTGACGAGCTATTAAAATTCTATTCTATTCTAAAATATTAGAGTTCCATCTTATTAACTGCATTTTAACAAAGAATATCAGATTTAACAATTGAATATGCATGACTGCACTACTGCACTACTGCAGGAAGAAAGAGTTTCTGGTGGATGGTTGACATTGCTGCCAGCATTTTACTACGGGATGCTGTCCTTTGTCAACAGTGAAAAATGTTTCTTTTTCCATTTTCAATTGCTATCTATAGTTAAATAAGCATTTATATCAGTATTTTAGAAACAGCATGAGTAATTACAGATACATCAAAATGGTTTTAGAAATGGCTCAAATCCCATTTTAGGACAAAATCTACCAGGGCCAACAAAGACAAATTTAATAAATTATTGTTGGTCACAGTCAAGATGTTTAGACTAGATCTGGCATTTTGTCCACTTATTGAGTCCTTCCTGAGGACCCAGGATAGACAGGTGTTGTTGTTTAATCATATTAAAGGTATCATAGGATGTAAGCTGCCTTCTGCAATTGACTTGTGCTGTTTTGACAAAGGCAATGGTGTTTTGGAATTGCACTTATTATTGTTGCAACAATCTCTGCTTTCTTTTGCCACAGTTGTTCTACTTTTATTTGCAGGTCTTTGTATTTTGTGATTATGTCAAATTCTTTCTCTTCTCTTCTGCTATCTCCAGATATCACAATGTGCATTATCCAGACTTGGTAGCCATGGCCTGACTTATTCAGTATTGCTGATGGAGGAATCAATGTAATGACAAACAATAGACGCTCCCAAGTCTATCACTATTGATTAGCAATTGTCTTCCATGATGCCAGTGAACTTTGAACAAAGCTTCTGATGTTTCTACTGACTCCTGATATTTCTAGGCACTTAATTATCCAGTCATATGGTTGGTCTTTATTATTATTGACTGATGCATTCAAATAATGTACTTCTGCAGACTGGAATTACATCCTGCACTAGACTGTACACTTTGTTTTTCGTTTTGAGCATTATGCCAACTCTACTATGGTGGTTTATGATAACTGAATTTATGTACACAGGTATTTTACAATATTTCTAAACTGTCTGGATCAATTGCCCTGATGACATGCAACAACCAAGCAAGTAGTACAAGAGAAATCAATAACAATAGCAACTAACCCCAATCATTCAGGACCAAATCATCTTGGAAGCCTTCAGAGATTTCCCAAAAAGCAATAAGGGACAGTGTCACACATATCACTGGTGAAGGCCAAATGTTTGCCATAGGAGCCACATTCCATGTACCTCTTGAAGCAGGAGGATCTTCAGAAGGCCTTCGTTCAACAGTAATAGTCTGTGATATATTCACACAACCATAAAGGTATTAGCAGAATCTATAATTGGGCCCAGAAACCTATTATCAGTGCAGCCATCTTAAAATTGGCTGATTTGGTCCATTTGCAGCCTGGATGCCCCACTGTGTCCCAATTATAGCTTCAAAGGTGTCCAAAGGCAGCCCCACAAATAAAGTGTATTACAGAAGTAGCCCATTCAAATGGTGATCGGGCATTACAGTAATTATCTTTACTACCCTGTGCTCTCTTTTTGAGAGCTGGGTAGGGAGGGGAGCTTAGACCCCATGTAATATAATGCTTTAGAAACAAAGGGAAAATGGTGGCTTGAAGTATGCAGGGATGCAAATATTGCACTTCTGCAACTCCTTAAACTGTCTTTTCCAGGGATTGCATTGCACCTCCAGAGAGCAGCCATGCAGTCTCAGGAAGAGTGGTTAGAGTGCAGTATTGAAGGCTACTTCTGCTGACTGAAATTTGGCAGTTCGAATCTCACCAGGCTCAAGGTTGACTCAGCCTTTCATCTTTCCAAGTTGGGTAAAATGAGGACCGAGATTATTGGGGGCAATAGGCTGACTCTGTAGACCGCTTAGAGAGGGCTATAAAGCACTATGAATCTAAGTGATATTGCTATTGCTATTATGAAATAGCCTACAATGAAACAGAAATCACCTTGTGGAACAGTAGGAATAGCCACAACCAAAGCAAGAGACAGTAAACTAAATCCAAATTGGGGCAGAAATGTAATTTGAGAAAGTGACTCAAAACAAGATATTCTCTAGTTTTTGACAAAAATAAAGGGAGAAAGAGGGGAATCTTCAGACTTGCAAGATTTGGTTCCTTACTAAAGGTAGCATTAACATTCATAATGTTGGTTTCCTGATAGGGTCCACCATGCTGGCTGTGGAATTCTGGGAATTGAAGTCTACAAATTAAAGCTACAAATTAAAGTTCAGAAACACTGTCTTAGTGGACGGTTAGAAACAGAGAAGTTGAGGTGCAGAAACTGATTCAGCCTGCTTAGTTATAGATTGGGATTGGGGGGGGGGTGGATTATCTAAAATAACAACATAGTTTCTAGTTAAATTGTGTGTTGAATTGATATCTTTGTGGTTCTTCAGTGAGCCATTAGCCAGTCATTTGATTCTGACCTATTGGCCAAACTCTGTAACTAATTATGATCAGCATAGCCTGCAATCTCAAACAGTTAAACTGAATAGATACATAGAATCTCATTTAAGCCAACGCTTCATGACTTCACAGCCACAAGACTATTACCTTCTTTTGACTGGTCTGATTTCCCACCCTAATCCATAACCTTGAAATTTCCTGGTATAATCTCCCACTGAAATATTTCCCATTTTAGTTTTTTTATTGTCATTAGTTTTTTTTAAAATATCAAGGTCTTCTAAATTCATTAAGGATAACAGGGACACCTGCTTGCCAGTCCTTTTATAACTTTATAGCCGTGTTATACCCTTAAGCAGATAGCCAGAATATGTATTTATTGTAAGTATCCCTACAACTTTATTTGCTTAGATATACTTTTTCTAAAACAGGTGAGGGACCGTCCCTGTCCTATTGTTTCTTTTATTTTTCTTACATGTACCCATTTTGTGTATTCATAACGATGTATATACTTATATGTATTATCTTGTAAGCAATTGACAAATCAAAATAAATAAAATACACATAAGAGCAAGATCCTGCTATTATGTTCCCTGGTACTTCATATATACAACAAACATTGAAATGATAGTTTAACAAAATAGCTTGAGTAGAAGGGAACCTTGGAGGTCTTCTAGTCTAACACCTTGCTCAAGCAGCAAACTCTATCATTAAGTGTCATACCTTATGATTCTCGACTCTTGACGAATGTATCTTTTATGTATCCTGAGAGTATTTGCACCAAGACAAATTCCTTGTGTGTCCAATCACACTTGGCCAATAAAGATTTCTATTCTATTCTATTCTATTCTATTATCATTTCAAGACAAATGATTGTCCACTCTCTTCTTAAAAACCTCCAGTATTGGAGGACACTTGACTTTTTGAGGCAAGCCATTCCACTGATTAATTGTTCTCACTATTAATTCTAAGTTGGATCTCTCTTTGATAATCATCCACTAGTTCTTGTCCTGCCCTTGAAGGATAGTTTGACTCCCTTTTCTTTGTGGCATCTCCTCAGATGATATTGGAATACTGTTCTTGTATCTTGTGTCAGTTTCTGAGGTTTGTTTACTTTTGTAGGATTTGTGGTCCCATCCACATTCAAAAAAAAAAAATCAGTTTTCCCCAGTAAACAATATTCAATATTTCTGCCCAGAATATTTGTATTAATTGCATGGATTGTGGTATACAATGGTATAGTGAATAAGAAAATGTTCACAATTCTTCCCAAAAAGAGTGGTTGCAGTTTTATCATTTCTATTATTCTCTCTCTCTCTCACACACACACAGAGAGAGAGAGGGGGGGGGAGAGAGAGGGAGGGAGGGAGGAGAGGAGAGGAGAGGAGAAGAAAAGAGAAGAGTAGAGTAGAGTAGAGTAGAATAGAACAGAGTAGAGTAGAACAGAACAGAACAGAATAGAATAGAATAGTTTGGAAGGGATCTTGGAGGTCTTCTAGTCCAACCTGCTTAGGCAGGAAACACTATGCCATTTCAGACAAATGAATACATCTGCACTCATTCCAATTACTATCAAATAAGCAGTTATTGCTCATTCCAGACACTTTCAAACATATATAAGTCTCCAGTGCCAAAACAGGGGAAAATTTTATTTTATTTGTAAAAAGTCTTTAAATATTTAGCATAAAACAGACTGTACATTATCTAGCAGTGTATGCAGTTTAGCCAGTATTTTATTTATTTATTTCATTTTTTTATTTTTATTTTTTTGTGGGGTGGGGTAAACTTTTAAAATCTGAATCCCATTTATTAAAAAAGTATTAAAATGTTCACCATTATTTACAAACCCCTTTTAAATTACACATAAATAAATATATACATTCAAGACATTGTTTTCCCTTATACACATAAACCTTCCCTGGAGACATACATATATTTATATTTTTGGCCTACATAGGCAAACAAAAAAAATTAAAACTTACGTGCCTATTTTCAAGTTTTTTTCCTTTTTTAATTTAAAAAAATGACCTGATGATGCACATAAAGCTGCAGTATCTCTTTTTCATATTTTTAAAGTAGATGAAAAATTAAGGTTTTAATATTAGCTCAAAGTAACTCTTCCTTGAATACAAAAGATCTGCTACAGAACATTTCAGTCTTGCAACTGTTTTTAAAAAATCTGCAACCTCATTATATTAAAATACGTGTTTCTTAAATTATGCTTAGAAATCAGAACTTTAAAAAAAAAAGGCAAGCATATTCAAAACTATCACATTGTTTCACTTTATTGCTATTTTTTTTTCTAAAAAATTAAAATCAGAAATCTCAGTATTTTGTTGAAAACTCAGAAAAACAGGGGCTAATACTGCACTATGTTCTTTCTACCTGTTGGTTTTCAATGAAGTAGTAGGAACCCAGTCAAACTTCCATACTACAACATGAATGCACATTTAAAATGAATTCTCTGAGTGATTTTTCAAGAGATATCACATGATGCTGCAGATGCAAAATGAACACAATACTAAGGTTATGATGCTACAAGAATTAATGTCACAAGATTTCAGCAACTGAGATCACTGAAATCCACCTGATTTAGTGACCGGATACGGTATTTGCTTTTTGAGGTGTGGTGGAAATTCTTCATGAATAATCTAGATAGCTCTGAATGTCTGAGCATCAACTGAGGCAACTTAGAACGTGATCAAGCCTTTGCCTGAATCTCACAGCACGCTCAAACTTTTTAATTATCCCTCTTAATTAGTTTCTCAAAACTTAACTTACTTACAAACTACTACACAATCATGCTGGTCCTGTTCTACAAGATATGGGCATGAACTCTCTTACACAGCCTGACTGATAAAAAGTTTAACCATAATTTTAAAACGAACTTGGTCCAGCCAATGTACTTTCCTCTCCCTTTTCCATCTCTGTCTCTTAACACACATAGAAATCTGGTCCTTTGGCAGTGGCAATGAATACCGAAACATCTGCTTCCTGTTTTAATTATAGCTTATTGATGCATCTGAAGAGGTTACAAAATCTTGGCTAATTAACAACTAGGAGAATCAAATGGCAGCTTAGGGTCGTTCCGTAAACTGCAGCTTGCTATTTTTCAGATGCAAAAATAAACCTTGGATTTTCTTTGAACAGAAAGAAGATGCGGTCTCTTCTTTTTTCCCACGGAGGGAAAACTTGTGAGCATGTGCTGAAACTGGTTTATTGCTGAAATTTCACTGAGATTCCACCACACATAAATATATTGGAGGAAAAACATTGCCTGCAAAAGTGTCCAGGTACAGCGTGTAACAAATTTCCATACGAGGAAAAAATAAAAGAGATAGCACCACCTTTTACAATTTAAATTTAAAAAAAATAATAATAAAAAGATAAATCCATGTTTACCTTCAGGTACATGGTCCCAAATGAATGGATAACAGCAGCTTTAAAAGAGGAGAAAAGAGACAACACACGTCTCCAGAAAAGGATGTGGTTGAAAATTTAAAAAACAAAAAAGGAGAAGAAGATGCCCCAAAGCAAGGTCTAAGAAATATCTACATGCCTTCTAGGCAAGAAGATCTTTAAGTCTGTGTGCAGTGACAGTTTTTTAAAGTCTATTTTCTCTGTGTCTTTTCGTGTCTTTCTCATCTCATGCTCACTTCCTGTGCTTGTCCATCTTCTCAAGGTTCTTATTGCCATCTGGGGGACTCTGATCTCCAGCATTCATGTATGATTTGTCTGCTAGTTTGAGAGCTTCGTTCAGGTAGTTCTGCACCGATGTCATCGCAGCGCAGATGGCAGCACTCCCAAATCCATGTGTGATCAGGCTGAAGTGAGTCAAACATCCCTGGATGCCAGGATCTAAGATAGGACTTGGCCTCGCGTTGCCAAGGGGGGTTCGATCCTGAGTGAGAAGCTCTGTGAATTCTTTACAGATCTGTCTGGAAGAGGCAATAGGAAAGTAAATTAGTTTTTTTTAACACTGCACGATGTTGCGGCCAGGGTGACACAGTGGCTAGAGTGCAGTACTGCAGGCTACTTCTGCTGACTGCAATTTGGCAATTCAACTCTCAACCGGGCTCAAGGTTGATTCAGCTTTCCATCCTTCTGAGGTCAATAAATGAGGACCCAGATTGTTGGGGGCAATAGGCTGACTCTGTAGACTGCTTAGAGAGGGATGTAAACCACTGTAAAGCTTGTATAAAGTATATAAGTTTAAGCTATTTCCATTGGACAAAGGCAATGAAATTGAGTTGGAAGGACTTTTGTCAAAAAATGACTTTTGTGCCTCATTTTTTACAGATTACACCAGGGTGTCAAACTCAAGACCCGGGGGCCAGATCCAGTTCACAGAGTGCTTAGATCTGGCCCTCAGGGTTGCCCTGGAAATAGTAAAGGACTGGCCTGAGGTACCTCTGCCAGCAAAAAAGGAGCTTGCAAGGGCCTCATGCAGCCCTCCCGAGCTCCATTTTCACTGGCAGTGTTGCAGGAGGCCATCCCAGCAGAAAATGGAGCTCGCAACAGCTGTGCATGCCCCCACAAGCTCCATTTTCAATGGCAGAATGTTTCAAGAGGCCATTGCAACTGAAAACGGAACTCGGGAGCCCGTTTTCGCTGGCAGAGCGCTTGGGCCACCACAGGCATACACACCCCAACACAAGTGACATCATGCTGACCATGGCCACCCTGGCCACACACACCCAGGTCAAACACAACTCTGATGTGGCCCTCAATGAAATCGAGTTTGACACCCCTGGATTAGATTATCTAGCTCAACAAGGATTCTGACAGAAGATAATCATTTGTAGCTTAGGCTTGATTCCAGTCAACAACAATTAAAATGGGCAACCTGAACTAGTTTTTATACTTGTGCTTAATTTCAAAACTCCTCTACATTAAATTAGTTCAGGCCTTGGTGGAATGTATTAGTTCCCTCCTTCCAGCTTTATATTCCAAAATAGAGAGAGAGAAGATAGAGATGGGGAGTGTTAGAAACAAGAGATTAAAGAATAATAAAGAGAATGGAGGTTCCCACTCACTATTTGCTTCAGCTTCATCTATTACAGACTACAGAAAGATTACTTAAATGAATAAGGCCCATGGCAGGAGAATAAAACAGGTATCTTGAATTAAGATCATAAACACATAAGCAAGCTATATAGGTTTAATAGCAGCAACGAGAGAAATAATTTGTAATCTTAAAGACTAGCAATTTAGTTGACCAGGATATTAACTTTCTCGTCAATACACATTTACTGAGTTCCTTTCTTAACAGTCTTTGTTTTAGAATCACAGATGTAGTTCCAGTAGAATTTTAGAACTAAACACAGTTTAGTTGCTTTCAGCTTGAACTTCTGCCGAGATTTGCTGTATTAAGCAATTCAAAGGGAGCTGCAGCAGTATTTCCCCATTTGTGGTTTGCAAACTTATGGAAAAAGCAAACCTGAGACAGGTGGAGGCCAATGGCTGAGGTGGAGGCATCTACAGATATCACTGCCCTTTGACCTAGAGCTTAAACTAGCTTACAAACTTGCAAAAATGGAAGGTATCTTGTTAGACATTGTTAAAATGCTTTGACTATTTCTCCTTAAGTTTGAATACCCCATGGGTTTCATTGCTGCTCTAAAGCCAAAAACTCAACATTTTGAATCTACAAATATTCATTTTCATCGGAACTTGCAAGCATTATTAAAGTTAAATGTGTTTCTGCTCCTAAGTACTATTTTAAAAGGGCAACTTTTCTATTTTGTCTCCAGTATCTCCTATGGAAGACACTAATTCTCAAAATGGTAGCTAATACACATTTTGGAGCAAGTGATTTTTCTTGCTTTAAACTATTCCACCATTCAATTCAAAACATTCATCAAATGCAGATAAAGCCTAAATTTTACTGTCTAAAATAGCCACACAAACCCATTCAGAATAGGATATCTAAGCCATACAGAGATAGTCCTCTATTTTTAGTCCAGGCAATAACAGGAACTCATTAGATACAAAACAAACAAGAATGTTCTTGTACATAAAGAGACACAAGATAGCACTTATATACCACTTCAAGCTGCTTTACAGAACTCTCTCAGTGGTTTACAGTCAGCTGATTGCCCTCAACAATCTGGGTCATCGTTTTTATCGACCTCAGAAGGATGAGTCAACCTTGAGTCGGTCAGGAGCGAACTCTCGGCAATGGGCACAGTTAGACTGCAATACTGCATTCTAACCAGTGTGCCATCATGGCTCTTAAAAACGTAATTTATAATGCAAGGATCTGATTTAAATCCCAATTCTCTTCACTAAACTCTAAAAGATGCTGTTTTGTAAGGCAAGAAAAGAACCTTCATCTTTTCAACCCGCTTTCCTGAAGTTTTGGAGAACGGACAACTTCACTGCCAAATTTTGGTTTCCTACCACTGAAGGTTAGAAACCCATGAAAACTTTATTGTAAGCTTAAAACTGACCTAATGTGGTTTTAAAAAGGAGAATGCAACCTTTTTGTATTGAAAAATCCAGGCTCTGCCCACATTCACAATAAGCTCCCATCCAGCTTATATTCTTCCTTACTCTTCAAACCATTCCCATTGGAACTAATTAAGGTTCATTTTTTGTCTGTCCCTGTTGTGGGGATTATAGGTAGTCTTTAATTTACAACCATTCATTTAGTGACCTTTGAGCATGACTCACTTAGCAACTGGCTTGTTTAGAAATTGAAAATATACAATCCAATTGTGGTTGTAAATTGAGGATTTCCTGTACCGAGGAAACACTGCTTAAGCGTTTTAATATATTCTATAAATCTTACATATTGGTTTTCACTCAAATAAAGATAACTTACTTTGCGGCCAGGAGCATATTTTTCCTGCTGGCCATCTCGTTCCGACCCAGATGGGGCCGAGTTAAATATTCCGCCACAGCTTTCGAAGGGAATTCAGTTTCACACACATAGCCAAAATCGCGGGCAAGATGTACAGCTTCCCCTACAAATGGACCACAGAAGGGAAAAAGAAGAGGGGGGAAAAGCAAGAATTTGCTTATTAGATCATACCCACTTAAATAACCATTTGCAGACAAACAGATGAACTATATTTGCCACTGACATAACCAACCCATATGTTCAGCAAAATTTATTTTTCTCCCCAGATTATATATCATACCCCTGGTGGAGCCTGATTCTGAGGGAGAGGAAGAACAGCCGACAGGGAATGGAAGTTGGCTCCAGAGGTTGTGGGGGAGGGTGGGGAAGGGCAGAGGCTGGCTGAGCAGTCAAAGGAGGACCCAGGCCCATCTACTAGCCATCCTAGGGCACTCAGGGAGGAGAGGATAAGGGAGAGACGTGGTCTATGGGGGAGGAGAGGGCCTTGATCCTCTTCATGGGCTGTAGCTGTGACAACTGGATAAGAGGACGGACATGCGAACAGCCGAACACTGGAAAGAAAGCATGGAAATATCTCTAGTTTATGGTTCCTCTTGAGTTTGGTATCCTTCCCAGTGTGTGTTCTGTTATCTGTGGATGTCCTCCAGCCCTTATCTTGCTTGGTTTGTGTTGCTTTTTTCCTCCTCCTAACTGTTTGTGTGGGAGTTTTTTGTCTTCTGTCAAGGATATTCGGAGCTTGGAAGCAAAGTAAAGGAATAAAAGGGGCACCTGTTTTCTGTGACTGTGTTTTGTATCCCACCCTGGGTCATCACATTATATTTTATAAAAGCCCCATTTGAGTTCAGTTTTTAAAAGGGGGTGGGGCTACCTAAGAAAGCTCCTTTAATTGATGAGTAATATTCTGATGCTAAGCTTTTCTCTGGGTATCTAATAGTTGCAAAGAAACTAACTTCCCCAGAATAATGGCTTTATGATGTATATTGCACTCTGTTGCACATAGAACAGCCAGTTAGCAAAACTGAGAACTACGCTATTCGAGCATTAGGAAAATTAGTCCCACGCATCTGGAAGAGAACAGGTGGGGGAAGGTTGATTGAAAGCAATAGGCAATATTGCACTTTTATCATAATTAAGGGTCAAGATCCTTTATAGAATAATAGTCTATCTTAAAGTAGGTCACCTTGAGTCCCATCATACAAATAATTCTCATCCTTTAATTGTCATTTGCTCCAGTATGTTTTTGCAAAATGTGAAGCAATTGCAAAAATATTTCTGTGGTAATAATTAGCATGAATTAACACAAGTTCCAAGCAACCAGGATATTTATAAGTGAAGCAGCAAATGAATTTCCACTGACTGCTCCTGAATGTATCACCTCTTACAATGTCGGCAGTTTAAGCCAAAATACAGTCATCCCAAATTAGAGGACATTTGCATCAATATACTTAGGAAGGCAACTGTTCACTTTTAATGGATCTATATATATATTTCATCCAGACAACCCATTTGATAATGCAGTTCAGCAAAAGCTGTAGAATGCAAGTATTCTAACTATAAACATGCATGTACTTCCTTGGAAACAACTGATTTGCCCATGTGAATTTGTCTTTGATTGCAGTAGCAAAGGTTGCCTATTGACATGTAAATCAAACAGCATGGGCAAGTATTACAGAGACAAATTTCACATCAAGTTATATACTTCATTTCAGCAGAGATAGGTCTTGTACTAATTTAACTTTTCACTCCAAATTTCCAAGTACCATATAGGAATTACAGGAACAGTTGCAAGTTGAAGATTTGAAACAAAAAAACTCATGACATTTTGCTGCTCGGCTTCAACAGACTTAGAAAATACATCCTGTTTCTAAACAAGACATAATTATCATTAAATATTATTTTGCATTTAAAGGTTCTCTACTTTTGTTTTTGGTTACAGCATCTCTCTATCTTCCATCACCCACCAAAATAAAACAACATCAGAAGGGATCTTAGAGGTCATCTCATTCAACTCATTTGCTGTGCAAGTATCTCTAACAACCAACTAGCCAAAAGTACCTTAAGCCAAGGAAGACACCATTCACAAAACTCTTTTGAGCCAAGGAAGATATTATTCTCAAAACTCTTTTTTGCAGAAAACTGATCCTATAGTTTGAGGGTTTCTCCTAAGAGTTTAACTGAAATCTGCTCCCTCTCCTACTGGTTTTTGCTCCACTTTCTGCAACAGCAGAGAACAAACCATCTTCTTCATCAGTGCAGTTCTGAAAACATTGACTTTAGGAATGACTTTTATCAAGCTAAGCAAGCCTCAGCTTGGTTCATATTTGAGGGAAGACTTTTGGGAAGAACTAAGCTCTAGGCTAGACCCTAGATTCCCAGAATGCAATAGTAAACCTCTTATCGACTACTGCCAAGAAAATTGTGTGGTAGTATCCATAACATTGTGAGGAGTCAAGCTTGACTCAAAGACTTGATTTTATTCCATGGTAGAAATATGTCTTCCTTGATTGAAACTTTTCTTATTAATATATTAATGTTAATTTGTTACCTGATTATTGGCTCTCTTACTTGTATTCATATGACTATTTAGTTCATTGTTTTAGGTTGAATGGGAGCCTTGAGTATTGCAGAGTTAAAAACAACAACAACCACCAAAAAACAGAAAACACAGTCCAGCAGAAGACCTTGCTCCTATTAAACACAACAAATTTCCCTGCTACAGATTTGGTATATGAAAGGAGATGTATCAGTCCTAATTCCTTGTACAAGGAGCTCATTGCATGATAAATATTTCTAAATTTAATTTAATCTAATTTAATGGATTTAAAAGCCACCTAACTTCAAATAGGCTCTGGGTGGCTTACAATATTTATATTTTTTGGTCACATGTCTACAGTTTGTTTAGAATATATAAATGGCTTTGTTTCAATTTATAAATATATAAAAGTTTTTGTTTTAAAGGGTAGTTTTAGAATCCCTCAAACAAAACATACATTGCTGCAATTTATCTTTCTGATTTAGCAATCCAAAAATCTCTGGTTTAGGCTCTTCTCTGTTCACGATTGCTTTGAACCCTTATCAGTCCTTGCCAATCTTTCTTTTCAGCTTTTTATAGGTTGTTTTTAGCTCTGCTTTACTCAGTGCAACTTTATAAGGAATTCTTTTAAGAAATCAGGCAGTGTAGCAAGAATTGAAGCTGCTTGTTAGCACACAGCTCAAAGTATTCCAAGAAACATCGTTATCAAAGAATGCCATCATTCTGCTAAACAACTAATTCCCACAACACTGTCAAATTAACTACTAAGACTATTTTTCTTCTTCTCAACCTTACTAGTACCTATCTCTTCCCACTTATGGCTATATCCATGCTGTTTGTATCTTTACAACTTATATTGTTTTTATTGTTTCCAAGTATGATTTGATTGCTTATTAGTAGACTATCACTAAATGTTGTATCTTATGAGTCTTGATGAATCCATGTTATTTTTTCCTTTTGTACACTGAGAGCATGTACACCAAAGACAAATTCCTTTTGTGTCCAATCACGCTTGGTCAATAAAAAACTCTATTCTATTCTACGAAAAAGTCTTTAGATTCATGCAACAGACAATCCAATTCTTCTAAATCAGCCATTTCTGCATAAAATATATGTCCTCATCTACCCATAATGAAACAAACGAACAAACCAGTTATTTAACTGGAATCAGCTCTGACAAACATGGGGGAAAAATAACTGGTAGTGTTGGCTCCAGTTATATCTGGGAAGGAGAAGAGAGATATTCAAAGCTTTTGATCACATCTGAAGTGTGACATGATGAGTCTTCGATGAACAAATTTTACCGTTGATCTCCAATTATTATGCACTTTTTAAAAAAAATAGACAATCAATTTTTACTGCTTTGGCAGTAAATTAAATGCCAATTTTACAATGTCTATAAAATCTCCCAATCCAAAACTTTTTTTTTAACACAAACATACCATCCATGACAAGGATGTTTATCCTCCAAGGTTATGCCCTAACATATCCTTCATTCCTCCCTCCCCACTTCTGGTATGAGCAGGAACATCTTCACTTGCAGCTTTGCAGGAGAAACATGTTTTAGCTACAAAAAGCATTTTGGAATGAAAATTGGGGCCACCGGGGCACAGAATTGGAAAGTGCCAATTAGATCCTTCAAGTCCAACTTCTTCCAGGTAGTGTCCTCGACTTACAACCATTCATTTAGTGACCAAAGTTACAATTGCACTGAAAAAGTGACTTACAGCCATTTTCACAGCAATCCCCATGGTCCCATGATCAAAATTCAGACACTCAGCAAATGGTTCATAGTTATGATGGCTGCAGTGTCCTGGGGTCTTGTGATCACCTTTAGTGACCTTCTGACAAGTAAATTCAATGGGGGAAGCCAGATTCACTGAACAACTCTGTTACTAACTTAACAACTGCAGTGATTTATTTAACAACTGTGGCAAGAAAAATAATAAAATAGGGCAAAACTCACATAACAGCTGTCTTGCTTAATAACAGAAATTTGGGGCTCAATTGCAGTTTTAATTCAAAGAATAAAACATGAAGAACTAAAACATACGGAGACTAAAACATATGAAGAACAGCTGCAGGATTTGGGTTTGACTAGTCTAGAGAAAAGAAGGACTTGGGGGGGGGGGGGGAACATNTTGGGGGGGGGGGGAAACACAATTGATAGCAGTCTTCCAATATTTGAGGAGCTGCCACAGAGAGGAGTGGGTCAATTTATTTTCCAAAGCACCATAAGGCAGGACAAGAAACAATTGCTGGAAACTAATCAAGGAGAGAAGCAACCTGAAATTGGGGAGAAATTTCCCAAAAGTGAGGACAATTATCCAGTAGAACAGCTTGCCTTCAGAAGTTGTGGGTGCTCCATTACTGGAGGTTTTTAAGAAGAGACTGGACAGTCACTTGTCTGAAATGATATAGGATTTCCTACTTCAGCAGGGGGTTGGACTAGAAGACCTCCAAGGTCCCTTCCAGCTCTATTCTGATTCTGACTACTTGCATTGGGAGAATTGAAATTCCTCCTTCAGGCTAGCTTGCAGTCAGGCAGAACTCTGAACCGAAGCATTTTCAATCTGCCCAAACTCTACTTTTACACATCCCTGAATAAGTCCATCACCTCTCATGGATCCAGAGAGGAACAGCTCTTACCACCAGGACACTTTCTTCTCCTTCAATTGGAACCAAGACCATTATTTTGAGTCTTGCATCCGTATATCTGAAGAGTGTCCTTTTCGGGAAGACAACTTTGATCGGTGAACACAAATTGCTTGCCTTGCCCTTTAACCCAGAAATGGCTTTATAGAGAGAAGAGCAACTGACCTTCTACCAACGATGTAAGTAATGTCACATTTGCAGCTTTCCTTCTGCCTGCAGGAAGGTTCAAGCCAATTTTGTCCAGCTTCTCCCTTAGTGAGCGGCCCCCGTTTTTAGATTTGGCTCTGTGGAGGAGAGAGACAGGGATGGAGAGGGTGTTTAGATGCATTCATTGAAGAGGTCACATTTTGAAGCAATTGGGAAATGCAAGTTGCTGACATTCAATACTCTTTCGACTGACGGAGGGAGGGAAGAGATGGAGGGAGGGAAGGGAGGACTGTGACCAAAACAAGAGCTGACCTACTTTTGAATGTTCCATCACATGAACATCAGAAAACAAGATGAAAAAGGAAGGAAGGGGGAGGAAGAGAAGGATACGCTTTGCCTCTGCGTTTACACTATCAAGCATCATTACAATCAGGATGACCGACATAGTGAAAATTAAAACCTTTTACAAACACAGAGAGCATCATCAAACAAACTTTTGTTGTGGCAGAACCCGCACATGGATATTAAATGCAGCCTTAATTTTTTTTTAAATCTCGGATGTGTAAAGTCCACTGTACTTCCACCACTACAGATGGTATTTGAGGAGGGAATTGGCCACATTCCCCAATTCCTGAAAATTAAGCTGTATATTAGCAATTCTCCAAAGCAGTGTTTCTCAACCTCAGGAACTTAAGCATGCTGGCTAGGAATTCTGGAAGCTGGAAGTCCACCCATCTTAAAGTTTGCTAGGCTGAGAAATGCTGTTCTAAAGCATAGTTAAATAAGATTTATTTAAGCCTATACACGAGAATCTGGTCAACAAAGTTCAATACTAAATTGGCACTATATAAGGGTCAATGGAATTCAAGTGGGCTGTACTTGAATCTCTTGTGGCAACACAAAGACTCTAAACTGATGATCCACCAGCCCCAAGTGATAGTCAATTACTTCCACATTGTTGCAGAAAAAAATAACATGGGCATGGCCAAGTAAAATCTCACGATTTACATTTGACTAAAGGACAACTTTACTTTGTCCTTCAAAATTACAGCAGATTAGCTTTTAAATCTGACTCCCCAACAATTCTGCTTTCAGCAAACCTTCAATGTGCAGACAGGCAATAAACAACATCAGGGTTAGAAGAGCTCCACCTGTCCATTTCTGAACCTCAAACACCCAAGAATAAATCGGACTTGGCTGTTTTTTCTCAATCAGTGTCTTATACAATTTGGAAAGGGTGTTGTTTTAAAATAATCCATGTATTTTTCTTCACCACCTTTTAACATTAGACTGCAGTGGGTAAACTGGCAGAAGACCTGACTTCCTTGTTCAATTATTGTTTTTTTGCAATGCGGAGGTAGAGAGATTCTGTTTAACAGGAAAAGAAAATGCACAATGAATCCTGTTATGGCACTTTTCAATTCTGGAAAAGCAAAAGGGTGCCAAGGGGGAGGGGGGGAAGAGTGTGAAGGCAAAGGCTTCAAAATAAACTCTATTAGGATGCAGCGTTTTATCTCCTATTTGCAAGATTCACAACCAGAAAGAGACAAGAAGCTATTCTGTTCACAGGCCGTTCAGCTTTGCAGGACACCAAGGAAGCTCCCTTGATAGGACACGACTTCAGTCAGGGGGGTAAGGGAAGGGAAAGGAAGAAAGGGCAGAGTAATGATGGGCTTACCTTCGGAGGACTCCTCCCAGCAGAGATGCATTCAGGCATTCGGGAGGAGACAATCTTCGCTGGACCTCAGCCACCGTCACTTTGTATTTCGATGTTGAACTGAGGAGAGAGAGCCGGCCAGGAACAGAGCAGAACACTTCGTTGGGATTGATCACGACACCCAGAAGTCCATCCTTCTGGCAAGGGAGACCTAATGCATTGTTTTTCGTTAGTGAAATGGGACCTGGAGAGCCAAAATATACAAAAACAAACAAACTACGATGGAGTGTTTCTCTTCCATCTTTTTTCTTCTTCTTTTCTTGGAAGTCTAAACCTTTTAACATAAGAATCCCTGAGGTTATTTATGCCTCCCACGACTTGATGTCCTGGAAAATTGGAACTTTAATTACCATAATCCCCAGCTATTCTATGTCTGATAACTAGGGATTATGGTATCTGAAGAATTCTAGGTACCAGGTTGAAGAAGGTTGTCTTCCATAATTAATCCAATTTTTTTCTAAACAAGTAAAGAGCATTCCTGGCCTAACGTGAAAAGGGCATGCAAGGATCCATTACTTAGAACACCTGAAGCAGTTATGTGAAAAGATTGTTCTTTTATTATTTAACAAAGTATTAGGACTATATTGCTTAAGTGCCTTCCCAATTATGCCCATACAATCTATTCTAGCAATTAAGAACAATAGTCTATAATCCAGCCAAGAAAAATTTAAAGTTAGCTCTTCTTTTTGCTCTGAAATTCATAAGCCATGGATAAAATGCAAACAAGATGATAACTTTTCCTAAGCTAACAAGTCTATGATTAAATTGTTTTCATATTTTGCATATTGCAGAACTGCAAGATGGGAAGCCAATAAATTTGGTAATAATAATAAAAATAAAAATGTTCTCAAGTTCATTCCTTTTAAGAAATGAATGCTTTTTTCTTAACTGATAGTTCTTGGAGTGGCATCTTGACTTTATTAAAATTAAAACACAGAAAACCCAAGCCAGCAGATGTGTATTTGAATTAAAGTATGCTTAACTGGCAGTTACATTCTGACCTCTTCCCCAGGAATATTTTGAGTTGGAGCAGGCAGGAGAAGAAAGGGTAAAAATGCTTAAGCCAGGCACTTTATTTATCAAAGGAGGAAGATTTTGAAAAGCAGGTGAAACAGACAGTCGAAAAAATTGTTTTACTATGAGCTAATTCTCAAATCAGCGATGAGCTGACAACAAAATATTTCTGGTTTCTTCTCAGGCACATTTTCCCTTTTGTCACTTTCAAGTTACAGACAAAATTGGCTTTTGATTTAAATATTTATTCTAAAAACTTTTGCGCGTGTGTGTGTGTGTATTGTGTAACAACAAAAAGGGAAATGTTTGTGCAGTTTCTCCAGCATGGATCTGCACCTCAATCTTATAAATATCGCCAGTAGAAGCTTATGATGTGGATATACAACAGCCTTCTGTAACCTGGTAACCACCTCTAAACTCACATTAGAGTTGTTCACGGATAAGCACGTATAATGGCTGCTGTGCACAGAAGGAAGGCTACTACATATCTAATCAAAAAAATAGACCCCCTCTTTTTAAAAGGGACTGTTCTTCTATTTTTTATATATCGAACAGAAACCGACTAAAAATAAATGTTGAAGCCGTGGCCAAAGTGTTGGTTGCAGGAGGAATATTTCTTTGTTGATTTGCTCACGTTAAACCCAAGCAACAACAATGCAAACAGAGAGAGATCATTATCCTCAAACAAATATTTCTATTATTCCTGAGAGCTTTCCTTCTCCAACTCCTTAGATGAAGGATTTTATTTTTCCTTCCAAGTCATCTACAGCTACCAATGAATGGATAATAAAACAACAAATTTTAACAAACGAAACTCCATCTTCAAAAATTTGCACATTATGTATTGTAACCCAGAACATAACATCCAAGAAATTGCTATAAGGTTTCCAGAAGAAAACTTAACTCTTTTGAAATCCATTGTATTAAGCCAAGATCCAGAATGCAGATACTTTTTTAAAAAAATGTAGATTTGTAAAATATTTGTTTATAAATAAATATTCAGGTTGATCATATCCACACTGTTTTTTCCCCCAGAAAATAATGTGTGTGTGTGTGTGTGTGTGTGTGTGTGTGTGTGTGTGTGTGTTTTCTCAAGTTTTCGCGGGTACTTACTGTTCTGTATGCAAATAACCGGCTTCAAATAATGCATTCCCATTGGCTGCTAAGAANTAAAAGCACAACTACAATGACGTGGGAAAATACCCGAACAAAGCTGAATAATATACATACATACATACATACATACATACATACATACATACATACATACATACAACTCATATAAAGAACCTGATGGCCTCGGGTACATCAACTCATATAAAGAACCTGATGGCCTTGGGGGAGGAATATCTTATTTTTTTCTACTTGAGTTGTTTGTTGTTGTTTTAAACAAAGTCTCCTTTCAAAAATGAACATAAAGGCAAATCTGAAACTCCTAAAAAAGTTTACGAGTGAAAATACCATCCTATAAAAGACAAAAGAAAACAAACCAGCAGCATGCAAACTTACTGACCTTTTCTTATGACGGTCTGGTCATGCATTAATAAGTGCTGATCTTCCACATTCTGGAGAGAGAATGTGATTTTTTTTTTAACAATACAGCAATGGAAACACAATTTGTTCCCCGCTTCCCCACCCAATATACAAACATATCTCATTAACATAGTCCCTTAATTGGTTTTAGGAAAAAGCCACAATACTTCATAGTAAAGCTTTTAATGGACATCTAAAACAGACCAACCCAACCAAGAAAAGTTATCTTTTTTTTTTGAAATTGCATCAAGACCAGCAGGATGTATCCAAAAAGCTCCAGTGCCTGTCAGGTTACTCAAGGAAGCAAATCAGCAACTTCACTGTTCAGTAAACATCTGCCTCTGGTTCCTGTGCATATTTAGAATTATGACTGACTTCAAAAGGGAAGAGTTCATGGATCATACTTAAATCCCCAGTTAAACAAGTGAGGAAAGTTTATTCATGACTGAGGCATTTAGGATGTTGGTGCAGACAAACAACAGAATCTGTGATTCTCCTTTGCCAAAGGGCAATGGTCATAACTCAGAACCATTTTTGAGCTGACCTTAAAATATTCAGGAAAAATGATTCGTATCATCATGTTAAGCTGTCGCAGAAGTCTCCAAAATTGGCAACTTTAAGACTTGTGGACTTCAAGTCTTAAAGAGTTGAGGTCCACAAATCTCAAAGTTGCCAAGTTTGGGGACCCCTGAGTTATCGTATGATTGAGACCAGCTGTGATATGTGAATGAATACATGCCCAACACAAACAGTGCTTTACAAATGACAAGGGAAAGGATCACATCTAATGGCAAAATTAATCATGGAGGCTGAGCATTGTGAGTGAACTGCACCAACATCTAAGCAGTTGAGCCTTGTCTCTGGTCTACAGGTAGTCCTCAATTTATAACCACAACTGAGCCCCAAATTGCTAAGTGAGACACCTGTTAATTACATTTTTATTACCTTTCCTGCCACATTTATTAAGTGAATGCAGTTGTTTAAGTCAGTAACACAGTTGTTAAGTGATTCTGGCTTCCCCCATTGACTTTGCATCTCAGAAGGTCGCACAAAGGGGGATCTACACCAGGACATTGCAACCGTCATAAATATAAGCAGGTTGTCAAGCCCCTGAATGTTGATAAAACCACTGGGATACCACAATAGTCGTTCACTGTGAAAAACAGTCATAAGTAACTTTTTCAGTGTCATTGTACTGGTAACTTCAAACAGTCGCTGTTGTAAGTGGCGTATTTATTTTCAGAGAATTATTCTAGATAACCTGAGCTAGTTTGGCGTAGAGGTTAAGGCACCTGGCTAGAAATTGGGAGACTGTGAGTTCCAATCTTGCCTTAGGTCCCAAGCCAGCTGGGTGAACTTTGAGCCTCTCATTTTCTCTCATGCTTAGGAAGAAGACAACAGCAAACCCCTTGTGAAAAACCTTGTTGCCTATCTATGCAGGGACTTGTCTATGCAGTCATCAGGAGTCAAAACCTGACTCACAGGGACACAAAAAAAATAGCCTAAACCATGACAAAGAAAGACCAACAATTTTGAGAGCAAGCCAGAAAACTACTGTAAGACTACAGAACGTCATTCTTGGATTACTGAGCTGCTTCAGTGTCAGCTTAAATGTCTAAGAGAACACCTTGTTAACAATACAGGCCTTCTATCCCACCAGTTAAAATTTGCAGTCCATGAGGCAGTTTTATTTTGGAGCCAAGCCTGAATACAGGTAATCCTCATCCTACAACAGTTCACATAGTTATCAACGTTACAATGGCACTGAAAAAAATGACTTTGGGGCATTTTTTTCATACTTAGGAAGGTTGCAGCATCCCCAATGGTCGTGTTTACATGTTTGACAGCTGACTTATATTTATGATGGTTGCAGTGTCCTGGAGTCATGGGATCACTTTTTCCAACCTTCTGATAAACAAAGTCAATGGGGAAACTTGGGTTCACTTAACAACTGTCTTACTAATTTGAGAATTGCAGTGATTCACTTAACAAATGTGGCAAGAAAAGTCGTAAAATGGGGCAAAGCTCACTGAACAAATTTCTCACTTAGCAACATGAAATTTTGGGCTCAATTGGGGCCCAAATTTGACAACTGCCCGTAAATGGACTCACTTAGCTAATTTCCCTTCCAGCATGGAGGATTTCTGTGCAAATGAAATGAATCACTTGGTTGACCATGAAGGCAAGATGCAAATGGAAAATAATAATAATAAAATGCCCGTTGCTATTGCTTTCCCAAACACCTGCCTGGTGGCTTGCAAATATGGAATGCTATTGGCCCTCATTGGCTGGGAACCGATTGAGAACAGCTGGAGAACATCAGCTTGGAGAAAACAATATTAGCAAATCAAGCTGCCTTCCTTGGAATGATGAAGCAGAGGTAGCTGTCTCATTTGTGTAGGATTGTTCCATAATGGGATTGCACAAGTTATGAAGCAATGGAGGGAAGACAGATTCTCACACCTCTATGTTTGTGCAATGCCTCTTTCATGCCCGAGTGATACACACTTCAGGGTGAAGGAATGATCAGTTTCAAACTCGATTCACCCGTACCAGGCTTCTCATTTTCAGATTTTCATAAATGTAAAGAAAATAAAGCATGCCTGCCTGAACAAAACCATCCATTCTACCAGCGGCATCCATCTAGGAGCGTTTTCTCAGCAAACAGCAAATGCTTGTCACGCCTTCCATACTTCCTTGCACAACATGTAGGAATCATTTTAGGAGCATGAAATGCATCCTAAAATGCAAAGTGCATCCTTTGTGCTGCTCTACCCTGCCTTTATTTTAGCATTAATGTTATTACACTGACTGTATACATTTTAGATCTATTAATCTATTCACTCTAGATCATCACCATGAAGGCAAAATTAGTGGATGAACATGAAAATGATTTTTAATCCAAGTGCTAAATAACTAAGTAAAAAAAAAAAAAAACATTCAGCATCTATTTTCTAAAAGTTGAGGGTATAATGGTCAAATCTAGTGATTCCAAGGTTCTCCTTTTGTTGAAAGAGCAAGCTTTGTCCAGAACTGAGAATTTCAACTTCCCCCAATACAAGTAGTCCTTGTCTTACAATTACAGTTGAGCCCCAAATTTCTGTGGCTCAGTGAGACAGGTTAAGTGACTTTTCCCTCCATTTCACAATCTTTCTTGCCACGGTTAAGAATCAAGGCAGTTGTTAAAATTGGTAGCTTGGTTGTTAAATGAATCTGGCTTTTTGTTTGTCAGAAAAAAAGGTGATCCCATGACCCTGGGAACAGTCATAAACATGAATTGGTTGCCAAGTATCTAAAAGCACCCAAGCTGATCATGTGACCATGGGGGAGGCTGCAAATGTCCTAAGTGTGAAAAACTGGGCATGACTCACTTTTTGTCAGTGGCGTTATAATTTCAAACAGTCACCAAATGAATGGTTGGAATTCGAGGACTCCCTGTAAAGCTTTTCTTTGATAAGATAGCCCAAGTTTGCCCGAGCTATTAATGAGCAAAAGCTGATAAAGGAGAATATTTGTAGCTCAGGGTTGAAAAAAAGTGGTCTCTGAGCTTGGTTCTTTTCTTGCAGACGTTTCATTACCCAAATTAGGTAACTGTTAGGATACTGGCATTTTCCCCTAATTAAATCATGAGTCTCAAGCCAAACTTCCAAAACTTCAAAAGGATTTATTGGTAGTTAACATGTCGAGCCCTGCCTGGGTGTAGCCGACTCTGAGGCACATCATTCACTGTCACCCTTGACCCTTGTCTTTCCCCCCACCTTCCTGGGTGTATCATAATTCATATTCTCCAATGGGACACATCCATAACCAAGAGTCATCAATCATGTTCTCCAGTTAGATATTTGCGCAGCAGAAACTTCAGTCACCTAGTTACTATCTTTGAAAAACTACTTATGGAATGCACTTTTGATTTTCAAGCTGCTGCAGTGCTCTTTCAAACCCCTATTCCCCCTCCCTTTCTGTTGGCAACTCTAAAAAGACCAGAGAAATATTTTATGAGTTGACATTAACATCATCAGCACAGATGACGTTACCTAGTTTGGTTTAATGAAACGCCTACAAGAAAGCATCCCAAGCTCAAAGAGCATCAAGGACCTCCACATTAGCAAAAGCTGCCGTTGCATCCTCCCCATTCGTGACATTTCTTTTCCGACCCCAGAAATGTTACCTGAACCTCTTCCATCTGGTGGGCCATGTCATGCAGTCCTAAGTTCTCTGCTAAACTGGAAGCGTCGAGCCCATGGCCGTGGGGAAGGAGCAGCTCAGATCGCCTGTAGGTTTCCCTTCTTGCCCCAAGGGAGCCGCTTTCCAGTGCTGGGAGATGAGGCACCAAGCCAGAACGAGCATGGTGGGATAAACCAGAAGGGTCTTGGCTGGTCTGACGGTTAGGCCAGCTGGTTTGCTGCTGGCTGGGAGGAGGAGGTGGCGGCTGATGAAGTGGATTGATGGAAAAAGGATCCCCAAGGTGTGAGTAAGGATCACTGGACTGGGAGTAAGGCAAAGGCTGATAAGGGGGAGGGAAATAAGGTGGCTGGAAGTCAGAGCTCCCCGAGTGGGAAAGAGGGGGAGCTGGACTGTAGAGATGCTGGCTGACAGCAGAGAGGTGAGGCAATCTAGGATTCCCGTTGCTGCTTCCATCATGGCGGTCCTGAGGGAAAAAAAAAACAAATGCAACCCCAGTTAGTGAAATTCTGGAACCAGGGGAAGACCAGCAAACTACTGCCATATACTGGCATTCTGCTTGAAGGGCCTCACTGAGAAATAAGCCCCATTAATATATATTCTGATGGTTTGGTGTTTTTTTTTCTTTTTTTAGGAATTAGGAAAATTACTTATTAGTATTTTGGAGCCAGTTCAAGTGGGGGGATCTAATACCTTATATACGAAGATGATATCAAACCACACTCCATAATAAATGGGGTGGGGAGCTGAATTTAGCTGCAACCTTCAAGGAGACCCAACTGGAAGTAGCTTCCAATAGGACAGAACCAAGCACTCTGGAGTTTATGAGACTAAACTACAGAACTATGATCTTCCCCCATTCGTCTAATTCCAGTATTTTCCCTTCAAAATAAAATCCATTTGCTTTGGAGTAAGCAATTTAAAGATAGCCCCCTAATGCCACTTGGGATGAGGATCAGTACTCAAATGTGGCAGAGATGAATTGCATGCAACATTAATTAAATTAAAACCTGCTGTTTTAATCTTAAATGCAACAAATTACAAACCAATCAATACTGACTTGTATTTTATTCTATAATCTAATAAAATGTTTTTGGAAAAAAATACCAAGTTTTATTTCAGCTAATATATTTTGGGGCCAGTCAAGTGAAAAAAAAATATAATACTTCATACACAACCATAATATCAAACCACACTTTGTAAAAATGATAAAAACCCTGAATTTGCAGCATTGTTTTTAAGTTTGATTTCGCGATTTATACAGTTTCATATGACAACTCTAGGCAGCTCACTAAAAATTATTAAATTAAAAATTTATTAAATGTAGATGCCACCTGACTCCCAGTGGTTTACAATTGTTAAAATATTTTTTTAAAAAAACATGGAATACAAAAAATATGTGAAACCAGAACAAGAGAAAAGCACAAACAAAGATGGCAAAGAAAATAAACCCAGGAGAACGGAAAGAAAAAAGGGGACATCAACTGTCCTCTCTAAAAACCTGGGAGCCTTTAATGTTTTTTTAAAATCCTAGTAGAATGGGAATCCTTCAAATTTCACTCCAGGGAATGAGACCCAGAGCATCTTATTCCAGAGAGCAGATACTGCTACAGAGAATGTGAGTTTTGGGGATCCTGATATGTTTCATTCAGTCACTGGCAGGACAAGTCTTTACGGTTATATAATAGAACTTTATAAACCGAACGTTAGATTGGTATATGAAACTAATTAGTCTCATAAGTACCATTGAATTCAAGAAGTTCAATACATAACTTTGCCATTGCTTCTACAAACACGGGGACCAAATTTCATTTATTTCAGTGGTCTCCCTCCAAAATATAACCACAACTTCCAAGTTTTTTTTTTTTTAAGAAAGGATATATTGGTTCTTAATGTACCAGAGAATTTTAAAAATTGTCCCTTTAAATAACAACCATCCCTTTGCCCACTCATTGCTGCATAAAACACTAAACACCCTTTTAGCAGCTGAAAAGTTAATTAACTCATAAGCCAAAGCTTCTGACCTGGTGCTATAGGAAGATTCCAGTATGTGTGTATGTACTTAATATTGATAGCGATAACCAGCATTCAGAAGTTTAAAAAAAAATCATGCACTATGGTACCTAACCAGTCATATATGTTATGTTCAAGGCTGCTACAGGTCACCAATCATTGGTTACTGAATTAGTTAAAATTAAATGTTAAAACCACAAACAACATAACATCTCAATACTGTGTTGCTGGGAGTTATGCAGCTTCTTCCCTGTTAAGAAAAGGGGGGAAACCAAAGGAAAACTGAAAATGGAGGCAAGGGGAAGAAAATTAGGGCTTCTGACAGATTTAACTATAGGGCAATAGAGGGGTCAGGTTTAAGGTAGTCATGAAGTTCCCAAGAAGATACAGATTGTACCCAACTGCACGGTGAATCTCTTGAGAACATTCCTCCCCCCCAAAAAAGTTTGAATTAACTCCTGCTCTATTTTCTTTGGAAAGGAAAAATAGCTCTCCTCCCCTTCCTCCCCCCCCCCCAAATTAGGTTTTGTCATCNCCCCCCCCCCCAAAATTAGGTTTTGTCATCTTGCCCTCAGAGTGCTCTTAAGTCTTCCTGTCCTGGCATTGGGCAGGCAGCTCTGGAGCCACATAAGTCTTTTTTAAGAGGCCGGGACTCATTTCCCCAGGGGTAAAGCTCAGCCAACTAGTCACAGATGTATTTAGAGTTTTTTGCTGCAATTAAGATTCTTGGACTTGTTAATTTAATTCCACTAAAGATGTCAAAACGAAGAAAAATGTAATTTGCAGCCCAGCAAAAATGAGCTAATCTGCTTGGATTTTTTTTTTTAAACCAGGGCTGCTTCTTTGCTTGGTCTATTACCACATACAGCCAGCCTCTAACCTGGAGGGCTGTTCTGTCTCCTTGCACCTTTATTAATTATTAAATATTGTATCTATACAAGTTTTGAACTGTGTTAAGTCTGATTCCATATTATTATTATTATTGTTGTTGTTGTTGTTGTTATTGCGCCTCTGTAACTGTCTGGTTTGGTTCTACAACCCAACAGAACAGACTTCAGAGGATAATTAGGACTGAAAAAAAAAAACAATTACTACTAACCACGGAAGTCAGCTCCTGGACATGTGACGTACTCAGTTTTTCTCCCGACACTTTTATAAATGTCTGGGGAGTGTAGCCGCATTTGAACCAAGAAAAAAATTCCTTGTGTGTCCAATCACACTTGGCTAATAAAGATTTCTATTCTATTGTTATTATCATTATTATTATTATTACTATTTGCATCATGCCAAACCCCCTCCTCCCTTGCTAAGGGATTTCTTTCCTTGTAATCCCTAAAGAAAAGTGAATTTAGGATCAATGAGGAATTCCCCAATTTATTCAAGATTGCAACCCTGTATCCAATTTACTTAGCAAGGAACTCTTACCAAACCTCTTGGCCTTACTCCTAACAGTGTAGAAATAAGAAATGGCCCTGCTTAGCCCGTGAAATCCTGAAGTGTCTAAATGCAAACAGAAGCACAGCACACTGGCTTAACGATTTAACCCTAATCCTCACTGTGAGTTTGCATTGAACCACAAACTGATCAAACATGTGTTAAGATTCACACTCACACATGTTAAAACCATAAAAAACTAATCAGCTAATGTTCTACAAATGCATCTGGCATCTCTTTATCTTGTTTGGGTAAATGTGCCCCTGCCAATACAATTGCTGTGATCTTAAAATGTATTCCTAATCAAGAAAAAGGCTCATCGTTTTGATGGAAAATATACCTTGGAGGGGAATTACTCAAAACACGCTGGTTGCCAGAACACAAATGTGCTAACTTTGCTTACTCAAACCATAGTTTGTTATAGCTATGCATTTGTCTATGTTCACACAATGCATTTACCCACTACCCCAGCTTGTCACATTTCAGCCAAGGCTGTTGTGTGATCAGCACTTTTTTTAAGAGTCATTAGGGCTCTTCATTTTCCCATCCAGGAAAAGAGGACTGTTATTTGGTTGGGGTCTTCAAATAGGGAAGGGGCCAGGGACATTTTAGGAAGGGAGGGGGGCATCCCAGTTACAATTTCTGCTGTTCAGCTAAAACCTCTGGTGTGGCTGATTATCTAACCCTTAAAAACAAGTTGCAGGAAATCAGCCCCATTTAACCAAGACCCACCTTGCCCCCCTCCCAAGGACATTAATAAAAATGTACAGTCAAATGCAGGCCTACTCAAGAATAAATCACTTGGGTGGGAAGAAACTTTTCGGGTGAAACAAAAGGGAGGGCCAAGCCAAGGCTTAAGCTGCGATCAGAAAAGCTTTTCTTAACGTCTCATTAACTATGGGTAATTGAGGGGTTAAGAAAAAAAGTGTTCCGAATTTATGGGGTAAGTGACTTAGGAGGAGAAAAAAAAAAGAAGAAGACGACAGATGCTATTGTTCACCAAAGCCAAGGGAACACACGGGTTTTGGGAAAGGCCTGTCCATCACCGGCACGGCCCCTTCCTCAACCCTGGACCTCCTGGGACCAGGGCTTGTCAAATTAAGCAAGCAACCCGAGCACAAGAGGTAAACTTAAGTCCAGGGCAAATTTCTGACGGATGCTTGAAGGGAAACAGCCCGGTTTAGGATTTCCAAACCCTCCGGCACCCCCTTTTTCCTCGCCCTTCCCCGAGGTGCGCTCGGCTGCTTGATGCTACAGGTAGGTAAAGGCGCAAAAGTGCAGGAGGGGGAGGAGGGCGCTTCGGTGCCCTTCGGATGCCAAGAGCGTCCATTTCCTGCCCTTCCCGAGGCTGCTTCTCTTTCTCCTCCTGCCCTTCCCAGAACCAGTCCGACAGGCTGGAGCGCCCGCCGGCTTCGGAGGCTCCCCCTCGCGCAGGCCCTCGCTTCCACCCGCCCGTCCGCCCCCTCTCCCCCCTCTCGGCCGCGTGGGAGGCCTTGGAAACCTTGCGCGCACCTCGGCCTGGAAGCGTGCAAAAAAAAAAAAACATAAGTTGCCTGGATTTCCCGTGGGGCGGGATTTGGTAGTTTGTGTTTTTTTTGTGTGTGTGNGGGGGAAGGGTTGGAGAAAGCCGTCAGGGATTAATCATTTCCGTTCCGCGGCAAAAAGCCAAGCAACAACTTTTCTTTTCTTTCCTCCCCTTTCCAAACTCCTCGCGTGGAAAAGCGTTGGGCAGGCCGGGAGCGAAAACAAAGTTGTTGAGCTGTTGTTGTTTTTTTTTTGTTAAAGAAGGAAGCAGATTTCTTTAAAAGAGACTGGGATCGTGTGGGGTATAATCCTATACCGGGTATAAACCCCGTCGAGTTCAAGGGCATTTCTTTCCGATTTACCAACGGCTGCGTTCTTACAACACATTTAACCCGGTTGTTTGGAGAGGGGGAATTCAGGCGGGATTCTAGCAAATAAAAGCGAAGGCTGGCATCTTGTGGGACGCGCGCACTCACGGGATTTGGGGTTGGTTTGTTTGTGGGGTTTTTTTTTTTGTTTTTTTTTCAAATAATCCAATTTAAGGGTTTTATACCCGGTTTATTGAAAGCGATGTTAAGGAATGTTAACTTCGTGGTTTCTGCACACTCTTGGCCGGGGGGAGGGGGGGGGTTCACGATCTTCCTCCGGAAAGGACGATAGTTATCAGGCCGGCCAGTCGGTCAGGTCCCACGCGAAATAAGCGCCCGGCCCGTCTCTCGCGGGAGCCCCTTTTTGGCTCTCGGGGTGTCCCAGGCTCTGCACAAAAAAAGTTGCTCGGGGGACGCGAGGTGGATCCAAGGGATGCTACTGGAGGGGGGGGGAGAGATCGTTGTCCACCTCTAGGGATACAACGCAGCGGGCCAAAGGGGGAACCCTGTACTTTTAGAGGAGGAACTCAAGCAGTTATTTCAAATGTGAGCAAGCTGCTTTCAAGGACGACCCCGAAGCCGCCTTGGAGCGCATGACGGCGGGGATGCGAGTGAAATCCTACACCACTAAAATTAAAAGTCCCGCTGAAACTTTTTCAAAGCCTTATTTCTGACCCTCAGGGGGGCCCCCGCCCTGGAAACTTATCCAAGGAGCCTTGAAAGAGGCAGAAGAGGCCAACGTTCAAAACCGAGGATCTCGAGAGGACCCACCACCGCCCGGTTTGAAAGGGAAAAATAAAATAACCGAAAAAGCGCATTCCACTTAAATTCCGAATCGCATCCGAGACTTGCAAGCCCTGTCTCCATTTTATTTTTACAAACAAAATGAAAAAAAAACGGAAGCACGGGCATCGCTTGAATACGATTAACTAAATTAAAGCCGAAAACTCACATTTTCGGCGATCCGGTGTTGGAGATCCAGGGCGCTCCTCTTTAAAAAGTACGTGCCCGGGAGTAAGTAAGGCTCATCCGATTTCCCCGGGAACTGTTTTTACCTGAACTCGCCTGAACTGCGAGGTAGCTTGACTTCAACGTCGGTCTTGCACTTTATAAAATTATTAACTAGTTAAGTCAAGCCTTACGAATGTCAAGGAAACCCCATACTACTCCATTACGACCTACACATGCCCGGGACGCAGCGCTCCTGGAAGCCAACTACTACATTCCCAAATACAATCTGGAGGAACGTTTTACCTTCCAATAGCTCGGATTTAATCAGGCAATCGTCCACTAAACTCCCTTGATCTGTCCCTGTTCCGAGGGGGGTGAATTGAAGACGTACCTGCATTTGCCTCGTTCGGCCAGTAGTTTCGTCGTTGCCCTGTGGGGGGGGGTCCCAACCCTCCTCTGATCAATGAGGACTAGCCACATTCACCCCGCCTGAAACTCTCACCTCGCAGTCTTCTTCGTACTTGACATTGTCTGCTAGTTTCCACAACATGGCGTCCAGTATTCCCCAAAAATTGTTTTTTTTTTGTTTTTGTTTTTAAAAAAAGTCAATTTCTACAAGGATATAAGAACCCGAAGGGCGGGGAGGTTATAAAGCAACCCCAGCCCCAAAAGTATTGGTAAATCCAAGGAGGGAAGGCGCTGGAGAAAAGCAGAATTCTCTTCCCCCTCAACCTTCAAGGAGCCGCTTGAAAGACAGGCATATATAAATTGAAGTAGCGGGGAACGAAATTCCGCCCGAGAATTTTAAATAACTGAGGTTATTTTCCCATCCCGCCACCCTTAATGGACACCTCATTAGAATAACTCCACCCCGGGGGCGGGCCCAGGCAGGCGGCGCAAAAGGTGAGCCAATGGGGAAAGCAGCCTGAGCTTGAGAAGCCCCGCCCGCTCGGGCTTTTTGGGAGCCTTTCCAAAAGCGGGCGCGCGCGCGCACACACACGCGCGCGCGCGCNCGCGCGCGCTCGCGCCTGGGAAAGCGCCAGCCTGCCCCGCAGGCGACTCCACGCGCATGGCTCGCAACGGGGACCGGGGAAAGCGCTCAATTTGCGCGCACGCAAGCCCAGCTTGGGAGAGCTTCATGCTGCGGCGCACGCTTCCAGCTGGACCCCGCGCGGCCAGGAAAATTAACCCCTTGGAGGCGGCTCCCTTGGCACCACCGGAGTTGGGGAGAGACGCGAAAACCAGCAAGCAGGAAGCCGCTCTCGCCGCATGCAAGTTCCACGGGAATTTCATACCTCCCGCAAATAAACAATAATAACAATTATTATTTTTATTTATTATCATTAAATAACATTAACCTGCCCAAATTGAGAGCGCAGAGCTAATGGGGTTTGGTAATGGCTGGGGGGGGGGGGGAGGGAGAAGATTTTTTTTTTTCCCCCGATGCATTCACACGACCGGTTGATTCAGGTCAGCGGCCCCTGCTGGATTCTCCACCTCGGTTCGAAGGGTTTTGTTTCTGTCTTTTTTTAGGTGGTTTATAGCCCGTGGCGCGAGCCCTATCCGTTTGGTTCCGTGGGAGGCAATAATAATAACTGGCCATAAATGGATGAACCCGGCTTAAGGGAGTTGTGTAAGTGCCACCCCTATCCATATAACCGAGATGTTGGTGGTTTTTTTAAAAGGGGGAGAGGAAGAGAAGTAAAAATCGGAGTTCGATTGACCGTCTCAAAACTATAATACACCTGAATGTTTCGCGGCAAACGAGAAGAGGAAGCGTGAAAGGGAACTGATCTGAAAGGCGAATGATTCCCGTCCCCCCCCCCCCCCC
>BHFT01062310.1:0-23977 GCA_004320025.1 Laticauda laticaudata | reverse complement strand
AGCAGTATTGTCTGTGGTATTGAATAGCTTTACATCATCAGCGAAGAGAATGCAGTTGCTCTTAATATGATCACAGAGGTCCTTTATGTAGAGTATGAAGAGAATTGGTCCTAAAAAACTGCCTTGGGGGACACCACTGTTGCCAGGTACAGAATTTGATAGGATGCTCCCAATTTTGACTTGCTTGAATGCCAACAAGGTAATGTAAAATTTATCCTCAAAACTAATCTTAATCAACTGAAGATGGAATGCAGTTAAGAGGCAGACTGGTGGGTATCACAGGCGATTGTTAGGGAGCAGGCATCACGGCTGGCAATTAGGGAGGATGGATTGATGCCACAAGAGGTTGGTCATAATAGTGGGCTACCCCCAAATATTCATCACATGGTTATGAGGGGGCTGCTATGGTTGGAACTTTGAAATTGGGTTATAAATCCATTTTTTTCAGCACCATGGTAACTTTGAACAGGCATTTAATGAATGGACTTAACTTGAGAACTATTTATGTCCCTTACAACTGGAAACCACTGAGAATTACATTTTGTGATGTTGCAAGAGTTATTGATGAGATTAATATACAAAAAGCAATCTGGCAATTTTCTAAAAAGTTATTTGTATCAGGAGTAACTACAACTTCAGTAGTACTGTGTCTATTGTTTTTTTAAAATTCATTTTATCTTAGGCTACATTATAAAATAAATCCTCATTAGGTGTTTTATAACTTCTCGCATAATATACAGGCGAACTACTGCATAAATGTAACTTTGAAGTCACTATTCTAATTAGCAAAACAAAAACAAATCTCTTTTTTTGTATATCTTCACTTATATCTGACATTTTGAAACTGCTTCTTTTTGGATTATTTTTGTAGGATGCAAATGTATACATACTGAATACATTATTAATGCTTTGATACATACATTTTAGGTGAAAGGGTTGTCATGATCTGTGAATGTATTTAAGGAGTCCAGAATATTTTAATGTTCAGATGGAGTTGAACTATCTATCTATCTATCTATCTATCTATCTATCTATCTATCTATCTATCTATCTATCTATCTATCTACAAATAAAGAGTTCAATTGTTATTCTAAATAAGCACAGCCTTCCTGTTCATATTATGCCTTCATTTACTCTTAAGTTTTTGAACATTTTATATTATAGGAAAGAAGTTACAAAATTCTTTCAAATACATCTGGGTAATGAAAATATCAAGAAGCTCTCTACTAATTGACTTTTTAACCCAAGAAAAATATGTATTAGGCAATATTAATTCTAAAAACCCCTCCTTGGGAAATTGCTTGTAATTTAGAAGCAGAGTGCTTAAGATGGTTTATAAATTATTCATATTTTTTACAGACATGAAAAATGTAACCCATATGACTGATGCATACTACCTTGCCAATGGAAATTAAACAGGATCATCATGAAGCAGCTGACATTTTTCACTGCTGTTGAATAAACCATCAAGGGCTGTTTGGCAGGGCTATGCACATTTCAAAAATGATTTGAAAGAAATGCTTTGGGCCATGTGCAAAAACAGGGTCTCTCTGCTACTCATTAAAGCAGGTCATTTCGTTTTGTTTTGTTCAAGCTTCTTCAGGTGTTTAAAAAAGAGATGCCACTGTTTTGAGGAAACATTCATTAAATGAACACAACACTCTTAAAGCATTAGTATTCCATTGACAACTTAATCAAAAATATTCAGATATGAATAGAACTGTAAGAAATCTGCATGGCAAACTGCAGTCATAAACTGTTCCCTTCATATAATCTCTTGGTCAATTTTAGCTTTGGACTTACTGTTTATGAATTATGGGGAGGTAGTATCAAACATTTCTATAGGAAGTCAGACTACAAAAGATTGTTGTTTTCCAAAATCTCATTGGGTCTGCCTAAGTACTTTGGTAACTCTAAAATAGCTCTTTAGAACCCTACTAAACATTTGCTATGAGAGGGCAAAGCAAAATATATTAACATTCAGTTAATCAGAATCAGTTAAACTTGCAGTTCAATATATAAATCTGAATTATGGCACATATGCCACATAAATGGCATTCCCTTATTTATGTTAAGTTGGACATTTGAAAAAAATTAAGTAGAACCATTGTCCTCAGTCCACATTTTCTTCAGCACTGTTTATTGATTATATTTGATAATGTATGATGTAATCATGTTTTATATCCAATTTCCTCCATGACGATTACTCAGAAATATCTTATTTGGATTAGATTTGGATAGTTATAGCTTTGTAATGATATTTGGCCTTGTGTGCATATTTAGTTCATTGACAGCTATTAATTGAAATCAATATCATTCCCCCACCCCCCTTCATTTTTCTTATTCTAATTTTGCTGAAGTCTTGACATTGCTTGGACAATCATTACCATGCAAACAGGTAGAAGCAATCAAGATTAAGGTTCATGGAATCCAGTTAGTAATAAAGGAAAATCTGAGGAAAGATGCAACTAGGAGAAAGCAGCACCAAACTGAGCATGCTCCTATTCAGGCAGAGACAGAAAGGAAGTGGACGTACTGTAGAAGCTGGCCATTACGTAGTTTTGACAGCGATCACCAGTAAATTCATTTGGGCACCTGAGAGTAAAAACAAAAACAAAAAGAAAGAGAAAACAGAGAAAAAGAAAAAGAGGCAATTATATGCTAAGAGGCTCCTTGAGTGACTGCAGCCAGAACTTTGATGAATTCATCTTCAGAAATTAGGCCTGTTTCTTATTGCCAAGAGGCTGAAAAAGTTTTGAGGGGGAAAAATGGCTTCATAAATACCAATTTAAGGAGGTAGGTGGTTAATTTTAGTAAACATAAAAGTATAACACCTGAAATGACAACTTGATATTGCTGTCATTAGTCAGTGAACTTGAACGCAATGTTTACACTAGCCAGCTTTTTTTTTAAAATTAAGGCTTAAGCCTCAGAGATTCCAGATAAGAATACTTGCAATGACAACCAGAACAATAAAGAACTGCTGCAATTACCAAAACAATAATAGGTGTTTGGTGCTGTCAAATCTGCACAGAATGGTCAAAGGCAAAAGAAAAAGATCCCATTTTAAGCTGAAGAGTGAAAACATCAAACGATAGCGATTTTGATTGCTGTAATTTGGGGAGAAAACAGATTTCATCTTATTTTAAAACATACTTTGTGGACTTTTTGGCAAATTATGGACTTTCATGGGTACAACTTCAGCACATCGTGGTCCAGAGAATCCATCCTGACACCTAAAGGCAAAAATGTGATCCACAATTTAAAAAGAGAAGAACCCAGGGGTAGAAAAAATCCTATTCTGTTTCTATGGCACATGAGATTCCTCTAAAGGACCTCGGAGAAAGAATTTAAGATAAAAATGGATGACAAAGGCATTGCATTTTTATTTGAACAAACTCTGTGTCACCAAAAGACAATCACAAATAACAAAACTAAAACATACAGTCAAAGAAAGTAATGCTGATGACAGATTATCAGCTGATGTTTTTCTTTCTAGAATGCTGTACCATGAATTCATCGATGTTTTATGCATTTATTTTGATGGCAAGATCAATTAAAGATATTATCTTTTTTTTCTACTGCCATATCCATTAACATTTTAAGAAATATGTAGAAACATGGACTTTTGTTATAGTTGGATTACAAAACTATCAAAGCAGAGCATAACTTTTTCAAATATAAAATGTTATGCTCTGCTTTGATAGTTTTGTAATCCAACTATAACAAAAGTCCATATCATAAATATAAAATATATGATGAAATACTAGAATGCAATATTTATGTATTTATTTGGCTTTATTGATTTATCTTCCTTCCTTCCTTCCTACCACCAATAGCAGGAATAGTATAAAATCAGAGGCAAAAATAAATTTATTCTATTATTAGAATAAATATTATATTATTATTGGTCAATAGAAAAGCTGATTCCCAATATTATTTGGAATAAAGGAGACAAACTGGCCAAAAAGGACTTTAAGAAGAAACTCCAAGGCTTCAGTTAAACAAAAAAAGATTCCTACCCATGCCTCAGGAAAAACAGTAATAAAAAGTCCTCTCTAAAGATCAAATAGACTTACACTGAAACAAGCAATTCCTCAGAGAACGTAAATTCTTGGAAATTAAGCAACAGGACTTGAATTTAGTTCAAGAGGAAACTGAGAGCCTCTATCATATTGGAATGCTCTGCTCCCAAAATGTTCTCTCTCTGATTCTATCAAGGACTCTGCATTAGATGCATTCTCTAGATTCTTCAACCTCTACACCTAATTCTTCAGATGAAGTTCCACTACCGCCACGGTGAAAGAAATATCTATATGCTTCTCTTTTTCCTTGTTTCATGTGTTTAATTCTTTTGGGTCACTGTTTATTAGACTTTTTTGTGTTGGGCATAACATAGATTACCTCAAAGGGAATAGCATTAATGTGTCTGTATTTATGTACATTTCAACTGGTTACAGATAAGTCTCAAGACCAGAATCTGAACTGTAATAGATCTAAATCAAGAATTTAAATCAGGGCGTTATAAGATTTTACTAGTGTCTTTAATGCTTATAAAACAAAGAACAGCAAAACAATACATTTTTTTAAAGAACTGTTAATTTAGTTCAGTTTCTAGGTAGAGCTAATTCCTTAGTTCAAGAGTCTTTAGTTTGATGTGATTTATACCAGTTGGCAGATTACAATATCATAGATTCCACAATTGTGGATATTCTACCATTAATTTGGTCTAATTAATTAATTAAGGCAAAATATGTGAAATTGGGACAATAATACATATTCAGTCTGAATGGAGAACATTTAAAAAGGGATAATAATAATCTAGGAAAGAGAAATGGGAATAATGCTTTTTTTAAAAAAAAATGTTCTATTGTACTGTCCTTTTATATTACAAGTAATTTATAATCCTATTGGGAAGCATTTATTATTTCCTCTGTCCATTTTAGACAATCTCCATCTAGTGGTTTTAATTAGCCAGCATAGTTAAAACTCCACCATGCACCCAATTTTCCTGAAACAGCAAAGAATATTGTCATATCCTTGCAGGAAAAAAAGAGAGAGAAGAAAATCTCATTCATAAAATGCTATGTAAATTAATGGTGGGGATTATTGAATTTTCTTTAGGATACAAGTTCAAAGCCATTTGGCAAGGTTACAGTAGCCCACATTGGATTTGCCACAGAAAATGTGCTTTTTTATTGCTATCATTGCTGTGGTATTGCTAGAGTAAAAAAAACAAAAAAGAATTGAACTAGGTTTCATTGCTTTTGTTCAGCATTATTTTAAATCCAAGGGATGAAAAGAAATGTCATGCTAAAAGAGAGAAAAGGGGGAAAACTTGCTTGAAATTTATACCATACAGAAACACATTGTCCCTGGTTTATTAAAAAATTCTCTCATACATAATTGTGCTGGATTTATTTAAAAAGTCCTCTTGTTCCTGATTGCTACTAAATCTACTTGCTGCCTGAATCCAATCCAAATTCAATTAAAGTTTTTTTTAAACATTTTGCTTTTTTTAAACTTTCCCAATCTGTATTACAAAATCTAAAAAAAAATAATGGATTATTCCTTTTTTCCCCCTTCTTGCATAAAGAGAAAAGTGCAACTATTTGAAAATTCAATTAAGTAATACAGATGCATGAGTCATAGGTTACTGTTTTTATGAATGGAGTTAAAAGTATGCAACATTTTTTTTCATGCTTTTAACATCAAAGGATCATTTTCTCTCAAATATGTTTTTTTAAGTCTTGTATAGTAGTTACAGTCTGCTTGAAGTATACCCTGAGCAAAATAGTATAGTATTTAAGGCACTTTGAAACTATTTCACTGATACAGCAAATGTTATTGGACTGTACGTGCCAAACATTTTTTTTTCCAGAAGGGCTTCATCAAATCAGAGTTGCTAAGGTTTTTAAAACTCTATTTTATCACTGATTTAGCTTGTGAAAGTTTTAGAAAAGCCTTATTAGTAAATAAACCAGAATGGCCTATAAAAAAATGTGCCCTGTTTCAGGAATACCAGTACCAAAAGTTCCTTTTGACTAAACAGCACCACTATTCATGGATCCCGGCAATTGGTGGGCATGAATTAATTTTCCGAAAACACAAAACAAACTGTATTCTCTCTTCCTAACCCAACCAGAACTCCACTTTCAAACTCTGATTATTTCTGAAAATAGCGAAACGTGGTTTGGTTAATGAAAGCTTTTTTTTAAAGATTTACAAGAGCAAGAGTGACTATCACAAACAATACTGTAGCAGTGTTGATTACACATTGAGTACATGTTTAAAATTAAGACCTTCCAACACTGCATTCATTATTCTCTATGCTTGAAGACTAAGGGTGACATTACCAAAACAATGAAACGATTATGGCTGTGTGATATGAATTAGAATTAGAGTTTTCAGTTGTTAGGAATTTTTCTCCAATGATATTTTTACCTTGGGTTTAGTACAAGATATTTTACTTTGGTGGCCATAAAGATCCCAAATTGGCAGCTAAACAGAGAATGTTTGATAATAGAAAAATAGTCTGAAATCTGATGGCTTGCATTTCAGTTTAAGGAAATATTGCTTTGCTTTTCAAAAAGCAAATCATATATAATAAATATGAATGTATTTTTGAAGCAAAAACAGAAATATCTAAATGCTTCCTCTCTAGGACAAATTGTATCAAAACACTGTACAGGTGGTCTTCAATTTACAACCACAATTGAGCCCAAATTTTATGTTGCTGAGAAATTTGCTAAGTGAGTCTTCTCTCCATATTTGTTAAATTGGGTTTTCCCATTGACTTTGCTTGTCAGAAGTTTGCAAAAGATGATCACATGACTTGGGACACTGCAACCATCATATATTTGAGCCAGTTGTCAAGTATCTGAATATAAATCAGGTGACTATAGGGCAATGATCATAAGTGTGAAAATTGTCATGGATTACTTTTTTTAGGGCTGTTGTAACTTCGAACCATCACTAAGTAAGTCGAGGACTACCTGTATTTCTAAGTCTGATATGAATATACCACTAATTATTTGGATTACGTATGTAATGCTGTACTTTATGTGGCAAAGCTGGACTGAAGTTACTTTTCACTGTGGTCTTTACAATACTTCACTGGTCAAATTTGTTTTCCAGTCTGAACATTTTAACTAGGGTTGGGATGACATTTTATCTGAATGAAATTGATCTTTCTGCTATATCCATTCTTGCATATAATTATATCAGGACTTGAACGTTATTATGAGCAATACGGTAAAAGTGGTATGAAATGGAAAGCACTTGATAATTTCTAGTTGTGCTCAAATACATTCTTTGGCTATTTGAAAACAAAGGAATGTAAGAATATCCATTAAGCAGTAATTGTATTCTGACTTTGGTATGAGGTTTATAATATGAATGTTAAACAGATGCATTTAGATATTTTAAAAATACAGCACAAGTTAAATCAGGATTACAGAGGAAAAGGGATATGGCACTATAGTACTAAGGTTAGTTAAACTGTGGGATCTGTAGGAAACTTCTAGCTTCTAAACAAAGAAATAGAATATTTTAGCATTTTCCCCTTTCAGTTGCATTTCATAAAGCAATCATAAAAAATAAGCCATCTTTATTTGATGCAGCCAAAATAAAAGACATTTCAGAATTCAATCCAATTAATTATCTTATTGTTTACAGACTATGTGCTTATGTTGCCATGTTTCTGGAACAACTTTCAGTTGAAAAATATTGGAAAGTCAATTGTGGCAGCCCTACCAAAATGATAAGCTATCACAGGTCATTGATCAAGCAAATATGATGGAATGATTTCTGAATGTCTTGTTTTAATGGAAGAGAGAAAGCATATGTATGTGTATATTTCACATTTGTATTTTGTAAATGGTCTTTTAATTTAAAACATGATTTTTTTCTTTCCAAACAAGTGCATAAATAACAATATTAAAATTTTTGAATGCTTTTATCATATGAACAATACCATCTATCAAACCAAAGATTGATTTTGTGCAGTCTTTTAAACTTATTCACTCCAGCTATTTTGACTTATGGATCTGAAAATTTTTATGAAATGCAGTCATTGGCCATGTCAACAGAATATGATTGTCCAATACATCTGGAACAAAACTGGGCACCAAACTAGTGGTCCTTTTAATATATTGAGGAAATTTTTTTTTGAAAAAAAGTGATGTTTTTGTGTCTAACAGATTGTTATTCCTTTTTTGGCTAAAGAATTTTATATATGGATTTAATCTAATTTAAATCATATACAATAGTATCTGCATGTTTTGGAAACATGGGAAATAACTTGGGATGGTGTTGAACTCTTATTTTGAAGGATAAAAAATGCTGTCATCAGTTCATAACATATATTCTTTAGGTTAAACAGTGTTACCATATGAAACATGCATTAAAGCAATAAATTCTGTAGCATCAGTGGAAAGTTTCTCGTACTTGCATAAATATCTTGGGTTTGGAAGATCTTTGACCATGAAGCATTCACCCCCATTTACACAGTAGCCTTTCTTATCCACATCACATCTTGTGAGATGACTTGTCCCAGTAGTAGATGTAGAAGTGGCTAGAAGAAACAATGGAAATAGAAAGGGACAAATCTCAATATCCATGTACTCAAAAGTAAAAGAGTTTTAACATTATTAGTGTTAGTATTTTTATGACATGTAACAAATATTCAGTACCTTAGTTGAAAAGAGAAAAACAAAAATCACTTTGTCCAAAGTATCCTGGGGGTTACCAATATAATGTCTGAGTCAATACGCATTTTCCTGCTCATGAAATGGGACAATTCACCGCAGCCAACTCTCCATAGCCAACTTGCCATGGCCATTGTGCCATGGTCAACTCACAGTGGGACAACTTACCATGGCCAACTCACTATGGTACAACTTACCACAGGATAATTCAACAATTCAATTTAATTATTTGAAATAATTAAGACATTATTTTAATGTTTTGTCATTTACATTTCATTCTCTCCCTCCTTTGGCACCCTTTCTTTAATGATTCTATTTCACCATTCTTTGATATTAGTGTAACTCTTATCCTGTGGTGAGTCATCCCACAGCAAGTTGGCCCTGGCAAGTTGGCCCTGGTGAGTTGGCCACAGTGAATTGTCCTAGACCCTCTTGGTCATAACTACAATATTTTAGAATTGATCTTTGTGACACTGTAAGATGGATAAAGGAGTGAAGAAAGGCAAGTCTCCTGCTCCTGGCATGATATTTTATTACACTTTATATAGCTCTTTATAAAAAATATTTGCTGAACAGAGTACAGAAACATGCAAAAAATAATACAAGTAGCATACAATTCTACATATCCACAGTAAAACAAAACTTTCTAATATTCACACATACATATCAACCATATTATTTCCTTTTGAAATAAATAACATTTTGCAAAGTTCATAAAGAGAGCAAGAAATAGTAAGCAAAAGAAACGGAAGGATATGGGGGGGGGGGGNGAAGGATGGGGGGGGGGGGAGAATATAGCTACAATGTGTCTTGTTTTTCAAGTCCTCTTAGTACTTCACCATAATATTCTTTGTTTGCAAACTATCCTTGTCTCTATCTATATCCATATCGCCCTTTGTATATTACCATTTGTTGTTTAATCTTCTGGCCTCTTTTCTTTTTTGAGGATCTCATCAATTTCATCCAATCAAAACTTTTTCAAATCTTCCACTTCCTCTCAAACTAATCATTCTTCATATATTTGTTTCGCAATTCTATTATCATTTCTGCTCTTTGTAGACCACACCACATTTTTTTCAAACATGTTATTCAGAATTAATCTATTTTTGCCATTAACTGAAACAAGTTTACATGTAACCACCTAGCTAAAGGTAAAGATTCCCCTTACATAGGTGTGCTAGTCATTTCCATCTCTAGGGGGCGGTGCTCATCTCCGCTACAAAGCTGAAGAGCCAGCGCTGTCCAAAGACATCTCTGTGGTCATGTGGCTGGCATGACTAAATGCCGAAGGCACACGGAACCAGTAGTAAAAAAAACTGAATCCCACCACTGGAGAAGGGTGGTATGTTGGACATGTTACAGCATCAACTGTTAACATCTTATGTTCTTCAACCTTTTGGCTTTAACGCCAGCATTTAGCTTTATAGCAGGGGTCTATTCTTTGATTGATAATCATATGCATTAGTTTGCTATCATCTGAAATGCAGCCATACACATGAAATACAGAGAACTCTCACCCTTAACCAAGCAAATCAAAATCAAACTGAATAACAATGCATCCGTCTGCCTTAAATCCTATTTGCTCATACCTACTTTTCCACATCTAGTTCTTTCTTGCCTTAATCTGCTAACATTTAATCAATTCAATCAATTAATTTAATGACTTTTTGTAGATGCTTCAGTCCAAAAGAAAAATAACAGTTGGTAGAGCTGTCAAAACCAATCATTATTCTTTGCTTTCCTTGCAATTTAGCCCATGCTAATAATTTCAGGATTTAATCTGCTCTGCAATTTCCAGGATGAAGGTAGCTTTTTCTCTTCTCTCCAAGCTTCAAACCCTCCGGAGATACAGACTCCAGGGTAGGACACCTAAATAATTCCACACCTTAGCTCCATCATATGGAATTCTGGGTTAATAACTAATTGCAGAATCATGACTTAAAACAATAATTAGACATAGCCATAATTTATAAACCGGTTTATCAGGGTTTTCTGATAGAAATATTTACTGCATATTCAATTGTAGAATAATATAAAAATTTTATCTATTAATGCTTCTTCTTTTCCCCTCTATCATGTTTTCTTCTTAAATCAGACTATTACTCTAGATGAGACACCCTGCAGTTCTGAAGCAAATGCATTAATTTGAAAAGAAATGCAATACTGTCTGCTTGAGATCCTGTAGACAAAGTTTATTACTGCCACAAAGGCTAATGGAATGCTTTAAATTGAATTACAAGGATGACTGTAGAAAAATTAAGCTGAAAGCTATCTATAACTGATGTAGCCATCTTATTTTGCACTTTTTCTCTGAGCAAATGTGAGATCAAAAGTAATCCACCTGGAATGCAAAAAAACAGATTTTTTTGGATTGAAATAAATTGTGGGCCAGTCTGAACCATGGACAAAAAGGCTTAACTTATTCTTTTGAGGAATCTCTAAAGAATAAAATATCTAAAGGAATCTCTAAAGAATAAAAAATGGGGAAATGTTATTAATCTGTTTGTTGATATGATGCAGTAGCTTCTCCCAACTTGGGTGTTTTCAGAAATGTGAACGTCAACTTCTAGAATTTCTTGGCTCATTTTATTATTAGTGAGAATTCTGGGAAATGAGATTCAACAAATTGAAGAACAACCAGATATGGGAAGGTATCTTGTTTATTTATGAAAGCTCTCTAGATAGACCACAGAGGAAAAAACACTAATGGAATAGAAACTGTGGTAATGAAAAACAACAAAGACAATGAAGTTGCAGAAATGCTTTGATGAAAAAAGGTAGAGAAAAAACATTCTTGGATGAATAAAGCAGTCTTCATGTGGTATTGAAAATGCCACAAGAAGGCACCACATCAAGGGGAAGCTTGTGTGTGTGTATGTATGTATATATGTACACACACACACACTGATAGGATGCTACTATGAAGGCCCTATCTTGAGTGGCCATCCTTATAACTTTAGCTGAAAAGAATGCACAGAAATTTAACCCAGAATACAATTGCATAGATGTGTAGAATACATGAAAGAACATGACTTTTCTGATTTACAATTGTCTAAAAGAGATGGTCTGTAACTTAGTCCGGACATTAGTGAATTTTCTTATTAAAAAAATAAACCTGTTCTATATGTTTTAAAGAAGGTTGTAGCCTACTTACTTCTTAAGAATCCAACTATTTCTGGGTTCAACAGTTCTGGATATTTTTTATTAAATCTTCAATGTCCACCTTTTGGGAAAAGTTGTGGAAGGGGTGGTTGGACTGCAGCAAACTGAATTAAACATGAATTCAATATCCCATCACAATCTTCAATAAAACCATGGAATTAAATCCATATGTCAATAAATTTAAATATCTCCATGTTACTTGCTTGGCAAAAAAATAGATTTTAATATTCCCCAGATTGTCATCAGCTTTTTCCAGTTTACCCTGAACTGCAGTTAACATATTTTAAAACTCTATTTAAATACCTTAAAAATAAGGCCTTGTCTGGTTCCAAAGCTTCGAAGCCAAATCCTGGACAGGTTTTAGCTATGAAAGGGCTGGGATGATAGCATAAAATTGAAAGTACCTTTGAGACTGCATAAGTTTCAGAAGCCAGAAATATATAGGAAATAAGAGGGAAGAAAGAAAGTGAGAGCTCTGAAGATTAAAACTACAAAGGCTCTTGTTCTTCCAAGGAGCCAAGAAAAGCCTCTTGTTTGCTCTGATGTTCTGTTTACAGATAATCCTCACCTTACAACCCACAATTGAGCCCCAAATTTATGTTGCTATGTGAAACATTTGTCCAGTGAATTTTGCCTCATTTTACAATGTGACTTGCTACAGTTGTTAAGTGAATCACTGCAGTTGTTAAGTTAGTCATGTGATTGTTAAGTGAATCTGGCTTTCCCATTGACTTTGCTGCTTTGGTTGCCAGAAAATGTGATCACATGACCCTGGGACACTGCAACCATTATAAATATGAACCAGTTGTCAAGCATCTGAATGTAAATCATTTGACCATGGGGATGCTGCCCAACGGTTGTAAGTGTGAAAAATGGCCATAAGTCACTTTTTTCAGCGCTTTTGTAACTCTGAATAGTCACTAAATGAACTATTGTAAGTTAAGGACTATCTGTACAGTGATATCTTTATTAATTTTAGTTGACCAGTTAAGGCCCTTCCTATCTGGAGGAGAGAGGATGACCTAATAAATGCCCAGGTCTTATGTACAAAGTGGCTTTGAGATACTCTGCACTTTAAAAATGCAAAGGGACATTTCTTTATTAATTCTTTGGCAAGATTTTATTCTTTTGCAAGAAAGCAATTGATGGCAAGTCTTCTACATCTGTACAATGCTACTCTGAATATGGTAGACTGAAATTAGAATTCACTGGATTAGGGTGTTGGTTTTTTAGAGTCAAATGTTTTGCAATAATTACTTATTTGAACTTGTACCAGCTTTATGGCAGTTCCAAATTATGACGTCTTCTACTATTAGTCAAAAAAAGGACTTTGCTTGGGAAAAGACCACAGGAATTCATACCAGGTATTATCCATCTTTACAAAATTAATGTCTCTTTTATCAAAATGTACACTATTAATGCATCATTGTGATGCATGAAACAGTATACTAATCTGAGGTAATATTTACTCCGCTAAATATATAAAAGTGGTATCAATAAACAGTACATCAGCAAAGAATGATAAAAAATAAGGACCATTGTTTCATTTGAGATAGATATCAAGTAAGCACAATTACGTTTGGCTTTTCATTTCACATAATAATTCAATCCATCTGTTCAAAGGCACAACTGAAGTATTTTTTCCTGGCAAATAAAACTTTTAGGGAAACAAAACTTCACAATAAATCAAATTTAGATTCTTAGATTTAGCTACTACTGTTCTTAGTAGTAGCAAAAATAAATAAAACAAAGCAAAATGCAAGGTTTCAAATTTTTCTTTTTATCCTTCCTCTTCTCCAATTTGTGTACACATTATCTAATAAAATATTTATTGTCCTAAATTATTGCTTTTTACACACAAAGTAAAACTGAAATTCTGTTTTTGTTATATATTGCTCTAAAACCAGACTTTTTCAGCTAATTTAGATATGATTGACCTCTTTTCTCCTAGAGATGAGGAAACATTCACTATATATTTAATTTCTTGTTTTTCAAAGGCCTAGTATGGATTTAGTAATCTCTTCTGAAAATCTTTTATCTTGATTTATAAAGTTATGCTTTTCCTTTTTAAAAAATAATACTCTCACAATAGTATAGGCTTCATACCATTACCTTCAAGGCCATCTTCCAGGAGAGACCTATGCCCAAGAATGAAACAAGTCAAGTAGTACCTTCTATTGGTCAGTATTTGAAGTCTTTGAGACTGGTTGCTTCTTGGGCTGCTTTGAATCTGACTGACTGAAGTACATCTGCTTTATATTTTAACAGTGTTTCTGCTGAGATGTGGTGTAACTTCAAGCAGCTAGAGTGTCAAGCACACAAGTGACAAGTCTAATGACACTGATGAAGGGAAAATAAAGTATCAGCTTCAGTCCTTGTAGGTCGTGAACAAGACTCTTTTGCTGAATTATAAATAGACAAGGATGTCTTCTTTAGTTAAAAAAAAGAATGACAGAACAAAGAGCTCACTCTATCACAGGATTTTGTGAATAAATACAGCTGTCAGCAGAGACATAATTGTAATGCACTCCACTGAAGTGAATTAGTGATTCACAATGATACAAAATGCTGGAAATCAATTAGATAACATTTAAATTATGATACCTTATATATAAGAATTATATTTCCAACTATTTTTAGACAGTGTTAATTTAAATGATTCATTTTCTTTAGTAGAGTAGATTTTTACAATACTTTGGCAAAATCCATATAGAAATAGTTTCCTGAAATGCACTTATGCATTAATTGTAGTTCTTACTGTCTGCAGTTTCCACAAAGAAAAAGAAACAGGGCAACTTGTTTAGTTGCTAGAATTTATTCTCTCACTTCAACCACATAGTAACTCTGTGACAACTGTTTCTGCAGAATATGGAGATTTTTAGTGCTGTCAGTAGTACACACAAAATTATGCTAATGATTCACTGGGGCTATGGATCTCACTGCACTGTAATAAAAGGATTCTGAATGTACCTATGATTACAGGTATTCTTTGGCTTATGGCCACAAGTGAGCCCAAAATTTCTGTTGCTAAGGGAGGTATTTGTTAAGTGAGTTTTGCCCCATTTTATGACCTTGCTTGACACAGTTGTTAAGTGAATCATTGCAGTTGTTAAGTTAATAACACAATTGTTAAGTGTGTTCCGTCCGGAAAAACGCGAGGTAGACCGGGTTCCAACAACAAAGTCTTTATTTCAGAACAGTTGCAAAAACGGAACATTGGCTCAAGCCGCGATAGCCCTTTTATATTTTTCTGTCTGCCGGCTTGTAGCCAATGACATTCATTTGATTTTGCCACCTTTGTGCGGCTTCGGGGATTGGTTCCTTTTGAACCTATCCCCATTAGTTTTTTGTAACCAGTCCGAATGAGTTATTTGGAGTCTACTATTTTTATAGAGAACAAAGTGAATCTGGCTTCCCTATTGACTTTGCTTGTCGCAAAAAGTAATCAAATGACCTTGGGACACTGCAACCATCATAAATTATGAGTCAGTTGCCAAGCATCTGAATTTTGACTTGACCATGAAGATGCTACAGCCATTATAAGTGTGAAAAATGGCCGTAAGTCACTTTTTTCATTGAATGGTTACTAAGTGAACGGTTAAGTTGAGAACTACTTATAACACCCAAAGATAGAGACTTCATGAAAAAGTGAAAACTTTTCAGTATGTTTTATTGTACAACATGACTCAAGAAGTCTGGACTAATCTCCTTTACAATCCAAGCTGAAATATAAATTTTAAAAAATGTTCCAGTTCAGTACGTTTTCTCTCTGACAAAATAGCCCACTTGGCTGAAGCACTATTGAAAGTTGGCTCTGTGTAACATCTAACCTTGCACTAGAAGCCAGAGAGAACAATATTATGATCAAGAAGCAACTAAGTCAGAAAAATTTGATTGCTAAGGACGGGAGGAAGAGAGGGATTGGTCCTGAGGATGTTTTTAAAAGAAGCTACAGTAATATTTGAAACCAAGTCTAAAATTTAGTCTTTGCAAGTGCATGGAGGCATAGAAAGCCCTCCCCAAAATTGCATGTATATATATTTATATATTTATACATACTTTAAAAATAATGAACATTCACATTGTGGCTAGTAAAGTAGAAGTTAGTCATGCTAAATTGCATGGCACACTATTATCATAATTTGCAAAAAAGGCTTAGTTATCATAAGCTACACATTTAAAAGCCCTCAATGCAGCTGCAATGGTTACTACTTATTTTAGTTTTGACATATATATTCTTTGCCAGGTTGTAAAATACTTTCAGAGCAACAATGTATGAAATAAATACAAATCATCGTGGTATATTAAAAAAAGTGTTATCGCCATAAAATGCAGTAATAAACATTTTTTTCTGAAGCAAGGTCATTATGCAATTCTATACACCAAGCAAAGCCTGATTTTCAAAAAATAGAATTGAAACGGTTCAAAAAGAATATTTGACAATTTATATTTTCACAGATAAACATCAGTTTGCAACTGATGCAGTTAGAATTTAAACCCTGTCTAGCAATTAAACTTATCCTATTCACTTACACTAACATCCTGAGTTTAATTATTTCCGAAGCCCTGTCTTTCTATAATGTCAGAACATCATCTCTCAAATGCCAGCTAAAGGCTACAGTTTGTAACACCGCACTAATGCAGATGTGATTATATGTCAATTTTAGCAATCTGTGAGCTGGCACCAATTAGGCTGAAAGCCATTCTTATCTTTAAATATTACCCTTCCACAGTGTAGTTCAATTTTCAGAAAATATACAACAAATAGAAAAAGACATGAGTTTAAACAAACAGGCTGAAATAGATGATCCAGGAAAAAAACTCCCTGGGTGCCTTTAGAAATCTCTCAGAAAAAGGAGTAACAAAGAGACTTAAGGCCCAGTCCCACTGGCCGACGGATGCAAAATGTATGCATAAAGGACACAGCGGACGAGCAAAATTTCGTGGGTGGCTCCATCCGTTGTCATCCGCTCCAAAAAGTGGCAAAAATTGCTAAACAGAACGGAAAAGAACAGATGTGGGTAGTATGTATGGAGATGTTAAACGGATGTTCATAGGAAGCCTACGGATGAAAGCGGATGAAGCGGATGACACCTCTGAAGGGGTTCCGGGGAGAATTTCAAAGCGGATGCAAGTGGAAGGGCGATGCATAGCGGATGAAGCGGATGCATCACGGACACCTATAGGAAAAAAGGGATGCCGTGCGGATGTATATTGGATGCAAAGCGTTCACTGTGCATACGGGGAGTATGAATTGAGTCAGCTCCGCAGATATAAAAGGATGCAGCACGCACGCACTCAGCATACAGGGGAAAGACTGCTGCCATATACATCTTGCAGGAACACCATGGTTTGTCAGTCAGGCAAGAAGAAGCCCGTGCCTACTTGTTCAAGCCCTGGCAAGTGAAGAAGGCCAGAACAGCATCCCCCCCCTGGCACTGACTCTGAAGCTGCTGCTGCTGCTGCTGTGTGGACCAGCCCCAAGCCCCTCAAAGCCCTGCTGCTGAAGGCCCTGCTGCTCAAGCCTGAAGGCCCTGCTGAACCCCTCCAGAGGGAGGAAGAGCAAGGGAAGGAGAAGGGAGAGAGGAAACATACACCGTTCTGAGGAGCATGAGGATGAGGTACTGGAATGGTGAGGGAGAACGAGTACCTCTGGAGAAAGGGCCACAGACTGTATCAGGACACCAAGAAGAAGCAGGCAGCTTGGAGAGACAAGGCAGGAGAGCCTGGGGCACACTGCAGAAATACTCCTTGGATGGTGGAAGCACATGCACACCTGGTATAGCAAGCTACACCTCAAGAAATCCAGGCAGGCCGCTGTCAAGCTGACTGACCGGGAGATGTACGCCATGGCCAAGTGCAGTTTCCTGGAGGGTGAGATCCGCCACTGAGGAGCAGCCCCTCTGAGACCCCTCTCCCTCAGACAGCCCACAGACAGCCAGTCCTCTTCCAGCCAGAAGCCAGCTACCCTGTCCAGGCAGGTGTCTTCAGAGGGCTCCACAGCAGAGACCCCCCTGACAGCTGCACTCCCCATGCCGGCAGACTTGGAGGATCCTGTGAGGATGATGCCCTGCTGTCACAAATGGAGGAAGAAGCAGCAGCCACCAGAGGCCAACCCACCCCCAGCCCAGCTCCAGAGGACGCAGGCAGAGAGGCAGACTGGAGGGCCAGGAGCACAGTGTGCTGTTGGAGATCAGGAACACAATGAAGACCAGCACAGAACTTCCTCTCAGCTGGTCCACTTGGACAGAGCATCTCGGCCAGAACACCTTCATCACCTACATGAGCCAGACCCTGAGGGACCTGCTCGAGGCCCAGTACCAGGTGATGAAGCAGAAGATCACAGCACTTCTGCACAACCCTCAAGGCCCAGATGAAGCTGTCCTACCCAGTCCAGGTCAGCTCCTCCACCCAGGCGATATCACAGCCCTTCCATGGTTTCAACAGCCTCTCACCTACCAGGACTACCAGGACTTCCCACAGCAGAAGCAGAAACTTCCCAGCCAGCCCAGGTTCATCGCACGCCACAGATGCCAGTCCTCACCCAGCTGCAGACCAGACAACCCCACTACACTCCTCCTTCCTCCACCCCACAGCCAAGCCCATCAATGGACAATCTGTCATCAGTATTAGGCCTGACATCTCAAGTCCTTGATGAAGGCCTCTCAACTCACAGGACTGAGTCAGCTCTCGGATAGCTTCCTGAACACACTACCACCTGTTGTACCCTCGGGCCAAGCACCCCAATGCTGCCTCAGACCAGCACTCAAGCCGCAGCCACCTCCACAGTCCCTGCCCGCTTAACAGCTGAGACCATGAAATGACTCAGAATGACTAAGAATAGTGTCAGAGACTGAGTTGTTAGTTTAAGTTTATCTTTGCTTAGACACTCTACTGTCATTTTGCTTATTTAATACAGTCATAAAGTTACCTAAGAAAGTTAATAAAGGTTTTCTTTGCTTAAGACACTTAGTTTATTTGGTTCATTTTTTTACTTAATAAAGTGTTGGTGAAAACTTTGAAAAAATGGTTAATCCTTTGCATGCTTGTGGATGGGAAAGGACAGTTGTGAATGGGTAAGGATAGTTGTGATAGATAAACCTCCACTGCACCATAGTGGGACTGTATGGTCCACCATCCAGCTGCCACACATATGGACCTTTATTATCAATAACAATTTATTCATTGATCAACACATTTTAAAATAAACAAAGATCTTTATTAATGCCTATTCACTGTAGGACCACTCAACATACATGGCACAATCTCATCAGTATTATGGAAAGCTTCAAGGAAGCATCCATTAAATCATCTATCCTGTCTTGCCATCCCACTGCTCAGCTGGGAGTTGCACCAGTGTCTCAGTAGGTTCGCTGCTTCTTCCCTTCACGTGAAGCTCTGTTGCTTTGTACATCCACAGTGTCTATCAGTTTCATCCTTGCTTCCATTCACAGGCTCCATGTCCCAATTCTCTTTGACGATCCACAAGTCTGTTCTGCAACACTGGTAGCGGGTGCACATGAGATTGTGCAGGATGCAGGAAGCTTCCACGATGCTCCTCACAGTCTGTGGGTGATGCTGCATGGTGGTGAGAAGTATTGGAACCTGTTTGGCCAGGATGCCAAAGGCGTTCTCCACCACCCGTCTTGGCCTGGACAGCCTGTAGTTGAAGATCCTCTCTACACGGGTGAGTATCTTGAACTGTACGGCTTCATGAGAAAGGTTCTGAGGGAGAATGCGTCATCACCAATGATGAAGTAGGGCACATCTTGTGTGTCATTGGTAGGGGGTCTGGACCTGGAAAACCCATGATTAGGTTGCATTTCAACCCATCCTTGAGTCACTGCGTTATACACCTGGCCATCTGAAGCTGACCCGTTGCCTGAAGCATCGATGTAGATGAACTTGTAGCCAGCATCAACCATGGCAAAGAGGATGATACTGAAGAAGCCCTTGTAGTTGTAATAATTGGACCCTGAGTTGGGTGAGGTTTGCAGGCCATGTGCTTCCATCTTTGGCGCCAATTGTGTGGGGAAAGTTCCACCTCTGATACCACTCTTCTGCAAGTTTTTCAGCTTGTTCAGGTGGTGGGCACCGAGGAGCTCCTCCACGTTTCTTCAATGATGGCTGCACCACTTCTTGACACTTTGCTGATGCTGTGTGTGGACCCTCCATGTATACTGCATGTTTCTGTATGTGGTTCCAGAGGCCAGGTGCGCAGAATCATGCCACCTTCAGCCAGAGTCCAGGGTCCAGGTGGGATGGAAGTTGGTGCTAGGCTTTGTCAACCTGGGTCTCAGACGCTCTACAAGTTCGTCAAGCATGGCTGATGGCATCCTCATGAAGTGATGGAATTCACGAGGGTCTTTATTCTCAGCTCCACATCAACGGTCATACAGTCACAACCCATTCTTCTCACGATCCCATCCTCGGACCCACACAGCTCTTGACGTCTTCTTCTTCTCTTCTGTGTAAACTTGATACAGTCTGAACAGGTTTGTTCGGTGATGAATGAGTGCAGCTATGTACGGACTGTGTCATATCCATGGTGGAGAACAATGATGATGGAAGACAAGACAAGGGTGAAGAGGTCTGTACACCACGGCTGCTGACTCATACTGAATCCAAGATGATTTTCCCCTTTTTATAGAAATATCGTTGTCCGTAGGTGTCCTTCTATACTTCTAGACATCTCCAGACATCCTAAATATACGAGATACATCCAGATACAAATGTTTTGTCCGTTTTGAATACTTTATATACGAGATGCATACGCTTACATCCTTTCTATTTCCATGCTATAACGCTGTGTAGACGTTCCGTGCACCTTTCGTTTCCTCCCTCTTTCTGTTTCCAGCTGCAGCGGATGTGAGTTGAGGGATGGCCAGAGGATGCAAGAGATACAGGACGTTTAAGGGATGATAACGGACATAGAACGTTTGTTGCCCGTATATGTCGCAGATGTACATCGTATGCGGCGGAAAGTTCATCCACTCACAAGGTTTTGTGCAGCTCAAAACTTCTTGCACGGATGAAATTGCAGTGGACAGATGCTCGACGGATAGAGCGTTTGAAACATGTATGCAGTGAGTACACAACGGATGCATAGCGTTTTCCAACGGATGGCAAGATTTTTTTAATGTTTTATATCCTCTTTGCATCCGTAAGTGCAGTGGGACCAGGCCTTTAGGCAAGCATTCAACCTGCTCATATGAGCAAATTTAACTTTCAATTCCCCTGTTCAGTGGCATTGTTGCTACAGAGTAAGAAACTGTAAATGAACAGTCAAAATCTTTCCCATCTCTTCACGATCAGGGTTTTGGCTGGAAAACACAGTATTTAAAGTAGCATATTATTAACATTTACACAAATGCACACACACTGCAACATTAATTCTTTGAGTATAACACTGACACCTGCTTTTTTTCGAGTCAAAGTCAAAGATATTTTTAGTAGCATGAAGAAGAGAAGAGTGGGGATGTAATTCACACAAAACAAGATCATAAGTCATTGTGGTCATAAATCATCACATGACTGAATTTGAAGCTGCAACAATTTTTAATAACGGTCATTAAACAGATGCCATAGTTATTAAGCAAACACTATGGTCATTAAGTAGATCATTTTCCTCAATGAGTGGTGTTTTTTTTTTTTGCTGGAAATCAGAAGTAAATGCAGGAAATCAGCAACAAAGTTACAGATCATGGGCTATCAATGCAAGATGTTGCAAATGGCCATAAAGATGAGCCAGTTGCCAAGTGGCCCAAATGCGACCAAGTGATTGCAGGAAATGTATAAGCTGTTGTAACTTTGAAAACAGGTATAATTAGCTTTGGGAAGGTCATAATAACTTCAAACAGTCATTAAATGACCAGGTGTAATTCTTTTCTACCTGCAAGGAATGTATACAACAAGTTACAAACTAGTATTTGTTGAACAATAAGAGAATGTTTCAGAAAAATCTATTTTTTTAAAAAAAAGTAGTAATTCACTCTTCTAGCCCTTAAACTTCCAGAACTTTTATGTATCTTATTTATTAAGTCTAAAAAAAGGTTTGATTTCAGCAATATCAAACGCAGCATAAAGCAAAGCAGTCAATGAATATGACAACATTTCTATCCATGAATGTATCCCTTCGCTTGGAAAAAAAAAGCAACTGAAATGTTACAGGTGGACTTACATTGAGCCCAAAATTTCTGTTGTTAAGTAAGACATTTGTTAAGTTAATCTTGACCCATTTTACGACCTTCCTTGCCTCAGTTTTTAAATGATTCACTGCAGTTGATAAAGTTAGTAGCATGGTTGTTAAGTTAATCTGGCTTCCCCATTGACTTTGCTTGTTAGAAGGTCACAAAAGGGGATCACATGACCTTGGGATTCACCAACGGTCATAAATATGAACCAGTTCTCAAGCATCTGAATTTTGATCACATGATCATGGGGATGCTACAAAGGTCGTAAGTGTGAAAAATGGTCATAAATAATCTTTTTTCAGTACCGCTTCCAACTTTGAGCGGTCACGAAATGAATTGTTGTTAAGTCGAGGACTACCTGAATTAACTCTGCAAGTGTTTCGAAACAAACCTTTAAAAATAACTTTTTAAAACATAAAGGGAAGTGATGACTTGACAGCTTCATCTCAGCTCATGCCATCTTTGTTTGTATCCTGAAGGGAAAACAATATTACAGAGAGGGTACAAATTCTGACATAAGGTTCCTTAAAGTTACTCTACAGATCTTATTTTCTGCAGAGACAATTTGCCCACAGCAAACTTCAACATGTAAAACGATCTTTCCTAAAAAATACCCCACAACCTTAGCACTTTCCTCCTAACTTTATCATCTCGGCAAAATGACATTACTATCAATTATCTTTTTTTTTTTTACAGAGCTCTATTTCCTAAAGTTCATCTACCAAGAAATGTCACTGATAAATTTAAGTCATTCATCAGTAGAATCATTTATATTATATATAAATTCACAGCCTTTCACATCCTGAGGGCCTTCAAATACATGATACAATTTCTATCAATTCAAGACAACATGACTGTCCAACTTTTGTCTGTGTGTGTCTGTTGGTGTGTTCTAACTCTGCAAAGGATGCTTTGAAGATCTTTCTTTCCCTCATCTAATCCATGGGCAACCAAACATTAAAAACAAGCTGTAGAGATCAATCACTGCTCATCGTAATATATCATCCATTGCTTTTGGCAAGGAAGAGTTATAATTGCAGCAAGCCCTCTCTCGTTATTTGTTGGAGGGATTCTAGTGTGGCCCGAAACAAGAGTACTGAATTCCATTGTGCTCCCAAATTTTGTTCTCTGTCAGTGTTGTCGTTGGAATATTTATTATTTTAACTATTGCAAGGGCAATTAAGAGTCACAATCAGAAAGAATCTCATTACATAAACTCAGTATATTCCTTTGAAAATGGAAGCCTCAGATGTACAAGCCTACTTTGCTGGGGATATGTAATTTATTCAAGTCCATATACAATCTAACTTATACTATGTAAACTGTTGATAACTTAATTATTAAGTTGATAACTTAATGCAATTAAATAATTAATGAATCTTGCTGTAATGTGGGCTTACTGCAGTTAGAAGAATTTAATGGAATTTAATTCTAGCTATTTTGTTCATTTGCTCTCCCTTATTTTTGTATCTTTTATTCAAATTTATTCAATTTTTTTACGTATCGCATCTGATTCAACTGTTTTCCCATTTGGACTCTTTCTGTAAATCACTACCTAACTGATACAACAGGCTTCCTGATCAAAGAGGATGAAACCTGTCTCCACTTCTGTCAAGTCCATAAGAACCAGTCATCCTGGCAAACACATTTCCTGAAATATGTACTGAAACTGAGAATGTAAAGGCTAGGTCACACTGGCCGACGGAAGCAAAACGTATGCAAAAAGGACACAGCGAACGAGCAAAATTTCGGGGGTGGCTCCATCCGTTGTTATCCACTCTCAAAAGTGCCCCAAATTTGGATAAACAGAATGGAAAACAAGGGAAAGGAACGGACGTGGGGAGGATGTAGCGGGGATGTAAAGCGGATGTTCATAGGAAGCCTAGTGGATGAAAGCGGATGGAAGCGGATGAC